>NW_019104496.1:1028983-1043886 GCF_001995035.1 Momordica charantia
GGCGTAGACATCAGTTACAGAAATCCGCACGACCTTAGGCCCAATAAATGGGGCAGAGGCAGAGACGAGCTTGGTCTGCTTTCGATGTTCAGTGTACTTGATCGGAGGTACAAAACTGAAGAAGTCCATTTCTTCCATGAGAGCAGCAAAAAAAAATTTCTGTCAGATTCTCAGAGCTACCATTGAAAGCGAAGTGTAGAGTGAAATATAGAGAGAAATGGGGCGAAGGAAAAAAATGAGAGGAAAGGAAAGGAGAAGATTCCCTTTGAAGGACTAGACACGAGGAGAATAAAGAGTGTATAAAGCTGAAATGGGGGAACACGTCAACGAGAAGCTTAAATCGGAAGAGAAATCAGCGACCTCCACTAATGGGGTTTGCAACAATAATCACCATACAGCGAAAAGCCTCTCGGAATGCTAAAGAAATTTCCAGGAAAGTTAGTAAAAAGGGTGAGAAGATGTAAGCGGGAGAGAAATGCAGATGAATGTGGGATACTCAGAACCGCTCAATCGGAGAGGGGAAAAAGGGAAAGGGGAAAGGGAAAGGGAAAGGGAAAAGGGAAATTTTCTGGGAAAATTTGGGTGTGGGAGAGAAAAGAAAAGTTGGTAAGAGCAGCTTTAGGAGAAAGAGCGGAGGAATAAATGCTCGAATCGACTTGGTATTTTGAGGGAAAGAGAGAGAGACAAAGCTTTCCACACCCACTTACTCTGCTGCTTACTTCCAAAAGTATTATCACTCCCTCACTCTCATTTTTCTTTCTGTTCTTTTTTTTTTCTCTGTGATTTTCTCGGTCAATTTCCGGGAAAATGAGGGGAGAAGAAGGAGAATATTTGAAGATTCACTTGGAAGAGATAAGACACACAGAAGAAAAGCTCAGCGAATAACGAACCATGCGATTTTATAGGATCCTAATTCCCTACCAGCCGTATTTCAGAAGGAAGAAAACCCGGTCTAAACTAGGCCAATTTCCAGACCGAAGAAATAAAAAATAGAAATTATTTAATTTGAAAATGTAAGAAATGGGGAATTGCAGGGAAAGGGGCGCACGCGCCACCGTGGGCCGGGAGGTGGCTGGGGAAGTTGAAATGACGGCGAGCCGGGAGATGTTTCACGAGGCGCCGCAAATTTGGGCTTATGAGGGATAGACAGGTGGCGGGTTGAGATTGAATGGGGAAGGAGATCCAACGGAGCGGGAGAGGACGAGACTGGTGCTGACTGGGCAAAAGATTTGTAATTGAAATCAGCGATTCGAAGTGATTTTTTTGTTGACCGAAACGAATTAGGCTGAAACTAAAGTGAATCTTAACGATTTTAAATCAGCCATTAAATGCATTATAATTACCATTTAACCTTCTGTTACTGTTTTTGGAATCTTCCTATTTTAATTTAATCTCTCCAACTCTTTCTTCAGTTTTTTACTATATTTTTCTTTTCAAGAAACTTCTATTTATCTTTACCCTCAAAATAACTTTCAAACTTTTAAGTTCTATATTCCCCTTTTACACCTTTTGCCTATATTTTAACTTTTTAATTTGAATGAACTTGATTTAGTCTATATATGTCAATATTTTGTTTTGTTTAATTTAATAGGACTAAAATTTATTTTACGGTTTTGCTCTATAAACAAACTTTGACTCTTTTGTCTAGGACCACCTCTTACTTGAACATTGTATCATCTACTATTACTCTCGAAGCACTTCTCTAGACTATCCAAGGACACACCTCACGTAGTGAAATCAATGTCATCCTTACTATTACTACTACGATTGGAAACCAGTCCTATGATATGGTATGGGCAACAAATTCTCCATTCAAAACCAATATAAAAGGAGTCACACCCTCATATATGAGCATCTAAATCCAAGCTGTCAATATGTGTATTTCATTCTCCTCATACATTTTGAACATCTAATTCCATAATTTTGTTAAGGAGAGATTGATGTCAACTTGATCTTAGTTCATACTGGACAAAAGATTAAGGTTTAAATCTTTACTGCACGTATTTGTAGAACTAAAAAAAACTTCAAATGTATAGTTAAAGATTAATAAATTAAAACTTGATGATTTGAAAAATATAAAGATGCAATTTATAAGTTAATTGGGAATAAATAGAAGATTTTGGTGTTGAAGTGAGGAGGGCAATTTGGTAAAAAGGAAAAGCAGTGGGAGTTTTCAAGAGACCGTTATGGTGTCAGCAAAGTGTAACGTGGGAGGCAGCCTTGAATTTGGCGCCATTTTTAAGTCCCTCCCTTCTTTCTACTTGGCCATGCATACCACTCCCACATCCCCCTTTCTAATTTTTTTTTTTTCGTTTTTATATTTGAGACCAAAACAATATTATTATTAATTAATTAATAATTATGGGTAAGTAATATTCCAATGCTCCGCATGGGATTTGAGCTCCATGTTTGAGGGACACGTGTGCTTCCTTTATTGGCACAAGAGAAAGTCACTCAACTATACCATGTCCACTCCTCCAATTTAAAATTTCAAAAGAATTATAAATCTTAAGATTTTTTTTTTTTTTTTGGATATCTAAATCTTAAGATTTGAATCAAGCGAAAGAATGAGAGAATGAATCCAAAGTTTCTGTAAAGGATTAAATAGTTTAGTTGGTTAAAACAATATTAATATTTTTGAGAATCCAAAATAAAATAACGCCTCGAAATATATTAGTCTATTTTTCAAAAAATTAAATGTTGAATTAATGATTTCATTATGAAAAAAATCAATTTTGATCCGTTTCATTCGGTTTAATTTTAGTTAAACTTGATTTTCCAACATTCTGTACAAAATTGAGCCAGACCCGCGCAAACGACGCCGTCTTACGATGCTTACCGATTTACCCTCCCTCCCCATATTCACGTGGCTCACTATTTCGCAGCAATTGTATTTATAACAGAAACGGTTAAATGGGGCAAAGTCCGAAAACGTTTATTTGAATTTGGCCACTAGTGCAATTAATTTAAAATTGCGTGACACAAAGAATAAAAAAAAAAAAGAAACTAACTAAAAAAACTGAGATTAACAAAAGAATTATTTTAATATAATCTTAGCTTATAATTAATTTTTTGGTTAGTCAACATTATTTTATTTAGCGTGTAAAGTTTAGGTTTATTAACCTTAATCTGTTTAAATTGTAAAAAAAAAGGAAAAAAAAAAACTAAGGAACTTTAGTTTATGTAACTAGGATTTACATTTTAGGTTTGCAATTTGTAAGAGTTTGGCAAATTAATAACTCCATAATTTTGGATAAGAAAATTCACATACTAAATATAGGTTCAACTTTTTCCACTCTAAAACATATGAACTTTAACTTGCAAGCTGATACCTAATCAAAACTATCGCGTGAAAATTGAAGATTTTTTAAAAATATGAAATGGAATCAAACAAATTAAAAGAGAATTATTGTCCTGTTTGAAATCTTTTTTTTTATTATTTGGTATTTTCTTTCGAAGTTTCAATGTAAAAAAGGTGTTGGGTGTCCTTTAATGATTGGTGGTTGGGTCTTCATAATCGATATTAGCTAATAATAAGCAAAATATTCAATTAATATAAATATTTCTGGAAGAGATTGAAGACGACAGCAAATAATTTTGCCGCTTAATTTGTTTTGATTACCAAAGTTTGGATTATTTTGTAACTTTTAGTGATTATGAAGCATATACTCCTTAATTATTTATTTATATGATAAGTTATGATAAGTTGTATATTTAAGGAAGGTATGACTCCATATAAAAACATTGCAACCAAATTTAGTATTTTCATTGAAAGGCATGGTCATATTTAAATAAGTAATGATTCAACTGACAAAATTTAGTTTATGCGAATTATTTTGTTGTATTGTGTTCAAATCTCTTTACCTCCGCTTATACTTTCATATATAGTACCATCCACATGTTGATGTAATATTGTTGTGTGTTTATTTTTCATATTGCTAAATTACAACATGAACTATTTTGTGACTATGACTTTATAATATGTACAGAAAGAACAAAGATATCACGAAGTAAAATTTCTTTTGTCCACTTGCAGTTTTTCTCTAAAAAGTTTTATTTGACTAGATATTCTCTATAATTGTATAAGGTGATTTAGCGATAGAACTATGATTAATTAGATATTCCCTATTAATTAGAAAACTCTCCTTTAGGCAATCTATATTATTTGGAATAATAAAAAAATAATAATGGTAGAGTGAAAATTAAATAACTAATCTCAATTAGTTGTAGGATTAGTTAACAATCCTAGTAATTATTTGTCAATTGAATTTTTTTATTATATTCTTCCGTCTTTAAATAGACATGTACTAAGCATTTTGTTAAGTGAAAATAACTCTCTCATAACGATGGAAGGATTATATAAAAAACTACATCAACGTTGAACGATTATGAACTTTTTTTTATTTTCTTCCTGAGTATAATATGAAAGATGGTTAAATAAACAATAGTCAAAGGAATCGATATTTTTTTTATCGCACGAACTAAGAATTTGGAAGGTACGAAATTATTAATCATTAAAGTAACAATCATATTCTATCTTGTAATGAGAAAAATATTACTCAAAGTCCAAACTAAACAACTAAAACTATATAAGCATATATAACTAATTAGAAACCCACTTGCAAATAAAACAAACAAAAAAAAATTGCCAATGAGAAGCCAGCCAGACAAGAATTAGAATGAACATGTTAGACTTCAGAGAGAGAGAGAGAGAGAAGGTTTGTTTGGCAGTGTCTTTTGGTGGGCAAGTTGTGAAATACAAACATAGAATAAAAAACAAAGAAAGAAGAACATGGGATTCGACAAAATCGTTTCTTACATGATAATTAATGGACACAAAGTACAAGAAAAGTTTTTGTCTTGTTTGGGTCGCCAGAAAATTTTTTGTTATCATTTTCTTATTGGGATTATGAGAATTGAATTGGCGGGTTTTTTTTTTTTTGAGTTTTATTATGTTTAATTTGGGGCATAAGTCAAGATTATTAGCATAGTCCCCAAGAATGCCAAACATTGAGCCACCAAATGGAGAGAAATAGGGAAGGAACACCCATCTTAATTGTAAATACTTAAACTTATATATATAAAGAGTTAAAGATTAATTACATTTTTAATTTTCTCCTAATGAGGTTACTTAAACAAGTCAAACTTTTGCACATCCACCAAGAAACAATCACTTACACTCCTTGAAGTTTTGTAACTATTATTTCAAAAGCATCTTAATGCTTTTTTTTTAGAATATTTTTCTTTTAGTACAACGTTACTTTTAGTCGGAAATAGATGTCTTAACCAGTTGAATTATAGTAAGGTTGATAACTTCTTTTTAGAATATAACACTGTAAATATGTAATGGGAATTCAAATGCTGCCAAAGTAAAAGACGTTATCATTATCTTCAATTGTCGAGGTATATGCTCCAACTCTACTATCCTTTTACTCTTATTCTGGCCACATTCTCTAATATGAAGAATTATAAGTGAATAAAGGAAAAATTCTTTTTGGGAAATTTAGTTGTCTGGTAAAGAAAAGTCTCTATCTTACCATAAATATGAAATTAGAATTGGACGAAGTTTAAGATATGCACTCTCTATCTCCTGCCTCTCGATATCTTGTCCTTGTTTGGGTCCCATACCCTAATTCAACGAGACATAAATTGGTATACGAAAAATCTTTCGAATGAGATTTGGTTCGTTGCATGGATAAATATTTGTTTTTCATTTTTTATCTATTAACGTAATGTATTAAATATCTACTCCTCATGCCAAAAACATGAAAATCGATATTTATCATTGACAAATCTAATTAACTAAATAAAATATCTTAGGGACGAGTTTTTGGAGAGTGAAACTTTTTCTAAGTTCCCAATCATACAGTATTTGAAATTTAGTTTAAGAATATATATTGTAATAAAAAGAAAAAAGGGGGGCGGGTGTGAAATTACTGATGTAGGCGTACGAGTCCAGCTTCAGAAAACGATGAAACTAAATTTGCTTAGCTGTACAGTTAGGTGGGCCCCGCTGAAGCGCTGCCTCCTTTCAACAGGTACAGGCTTTAATGCCAACGGAAGCTGCCCTTCACGCCTTTCGAGTACACAAATTTCGTACGCTGCTGACGTGTCGCTTCCACGTGACGCAATTTTCACTCTTTTCTTTCTTTCTTTTTTTTNTAAAAAATATTATTGGGATGTAAATCTAAATTCAATATATGCCCATGAGTTTGAGGTCTGTATGAGTAGTGAATCGATGGTTTTATATGAACGTAAGAAAATGGACAAATTTTAAAATTATACTGATAAAATGTCAGTGATACGAATATAATATCAACATTAATAATTTTAACTTGTTTAATAACAGTGAAATATTTATTTATTTATTTAAATATTTTTTATTAATTTTTTATTTTTATAATTACTTTTAGATATATTTATCAACATTATATTGATATTTTCATTTTCTATATGGGACATTAACATTTAAAAGTCCTAGGATATATCTAATAATTAGATGTATCATTTCATAATTAAGATCTATTTGACAGTAATTTTATTTCTTCAATTTAAAAAACAAAGTTTGGTAGATGTTTTCATATGTGTTGAAAGTTGCAGTCAAGCTTTAAAACACGGAAAAAAGCTGTTAAAAATATATATATATACGGGTTGGTATTTCTTTTTAAAATTTTGTAAACATTAAAAATTAATAAAATAAAATAAAGTAGTGATAAATATCCTAATTTAAAAAAAAAAGTTCAAAATCATTATTAGATCATATTTGAAAACCTACATTTTTTTTAAATAAAAAGCAAAGGTCATAAATGTAACTTCCAATGGCCATCTCACATTTTGGTAAAGTTTTTTTTTTAATGGAAAATTTTGAAATAATCACGTCATTCATGCATGTAATGTAAGAACTAATAAGGCAGGCATGGTTCATGAACTCCAGGGCATTTGGGTCATTGAATTTTATGCCCTTCACATTTTCAGAGATTTTATTTTATTCCATTTTTTCTGTATAACTGGTTTATTTATATTAAGATTTAAAGTGGCATGCAAAAGCACTTTATTATATGACTAATTTAATAATCTTATTTTTCTCCTCTAAGATTTGAAATTATCAAGAAACTGGAGAGAATTTGAATTGAAGAGTGGAGGGGCTGTTTGGGAATTGAGCTTAAAATTATTATTTTCGTTTTCTTTAAATAAATAGAAAAGGACGTATTTTGATACCGGATTTGAGTAGTTTCTTTTTGTCTTTTAATTTGTTTTTATTTTGAGAATAAAGTGAGTTTCTCCAGTGTTAAATAGTTCCTAATTTTATTAGGATTTGGAATTGCATTGTGAGATAATAAGATGAAGTAATTGCATTATTATATTTTGACTAGTTGAATTTATTCGCGATTAAAATCACCTCAATTTATTCAAGATTATCTTTTTGAGAATAAATTGAGTCATCATAGTCCTAACTTTATTAAAAGTTTGAATTACTTGTGAGATAATAAGATAAATTAGCTGCATTGATATATTTTATTTGACTAGCAAAATTATTTGATGGACAAGATCGCTTCATTTTATTCAATTTAATGTTAAAGAATGTCTATTTTGAGAATCAAATGAGTCATTTTAGTTTTAACTTTATTAAAAGTTTAAATTGGTGGGTAATATATGATTAAGTGAATTATAAAAACAAACAAAATGCTTGATTTGACGGATTATCTTGTAATCACATAAATATGGTACTTACACTTGATTATTACCACTTGATACTAAAATTTGTTAAATCATTGCAATGAAAACTACATTTTTATCACCTTTCTTGATGGTTGCATACCCTTTTTGAATGGAGTGAGAAAAGCAACATCTTCTCATATTCTCATCATTGATTTGAAATACAACCCTTTCATTTTATTAGTCCCGCATGTTAGCAAGTCATTGACAAATTATTTGAAGAGAAAAAATATCATCTAAAAAGTATGGTAAAGTGATAGGTTTCAAATGCGACGGTCTTGTAACTTTATTTTTTTTATTTGTCTTAGTTAGAAATACTTTAAAGTTTAGTGTATTGACTCTAGTTATGTGAGTGGTATAAAACTTTGAGACGATACTTATTCAAGGAGAGAATGATTGTAGTTTTTGTGTTTCTTTATTATTGTTATTGTTATTTTATTTTTTTAATTATTTTTACGCACCAAAAGAGTGGTCCCAGTACTTTAAATTGATAGATTCTTGAATTATAAATATGTTATGTAGTTGCAATATTGCTTGAAATTCCACGTCATAAAAGATATCATAACAGTATTGTGAATAAAGTGAGACTATTTGTAGATTAGTGTGAAATAAATCTGTCAAATTTGACGGAAGTATCAAGCTCAACCTGTGGCAAGTGCAAATAAAGGATGTATTGATAAAATTTGGGTTATACAAAGTCGTGAATGGAAGACCGAGCGGTAGTGTTTCCAAAGAGTTAAGCTGATGGTGGTTTGTGGAACCTAGTGATGGTTATAGTAGAAATTCTAAGAAGTCCAACCTGAGTGACGAAGATTTGAAAAAAATAGATTTAAAAACTGCAAGTGCAATAAGACTAAGTTTGACCAAAAATATTATTGCAAATGCGCATGAAATTCAAGGTAAGTTTCGAGAGAAAACCTCTTACTTCGTTATTGCAATACCTCTCTATAAGTTATTTTTGTATACCAACTCTAGTAAACAACTTAGTCTTATTTCTCTAATGCAATGAAGGTATATTTGAAACAGAGGAAAATCTGATGAACAAGAAAGACCAAATTTTACAGAAAGAGATCAAACAGAGACGAGTTTATATTTGATATATGAACTTCCATATGAGAACAACATTGATATACATTGAAGAGCCATAGCTGAAGGGAGGCAAATTAAAAAACGTCTCCGCTTCCATTAAAGGAGACTCTAATATCAACAACAAATCAAACTAATACGATCGTTCAGTTATTTACTCACGACGATAATTTTGTTAGAACAAAGCATCAGATTGCTTACCACATACCACACTTGTAAACTTCAATGGCTTTATCGGAATCCCAACTGCTTTCGATCTTTACTTCTTCCGATCCAAGTAGTTAACTCGAGGGGAGGACAGATAATTCCAAGCGACCAGTCCATTCCTCACCTGGCTTCAAGGTGATTGGTTTCTCAACTGCAGCTCCATCTACACACAGCATCTGTTTGTAGTCTTCGTCACCGAGATCACTGATGGATTTTGCTTTCTTCTCCCATGGATTCCACACCACTGCATCAGAATTCAAACAAGTAATCTTCATACTAACATTAGAATCATTATCTGATGCAGATGAATTAACAGAATTTAGAGAGCAGCAATCTAGTATGTATTAGGATCTCGGTCAACTTGCGAACAAAGAAGAGCTTCTAAGTTAGAGCTCAAGATAGGGAGAAGGAACTAATAGTTATTATTCTATATAGTGCAAAATTGCAGCTATTTCAAGTTGGATGCTTAAAATCAGATGGGATTGATAATATTACCAACATCTGGAAGTCCTTCCTTTCTCATAACGAATGTGCGCTTTCTTTCATGATCAAGCACTGCGACGAGGTCCGAAGAACTAAGATAAACCCGATCTATCTGCCAGCCGAGTAAAAGAAGAGTATACGAAGAGTAGACACTTGAACATAGCCCGACTCAACGTGAAAACCGATAATCATCTTAATATTAATATGGACAAAACTTCACTGTAATTTGATCATTTGATTTTACCTCGGATTCAAATGTTAAGGCATCTCCCTGCTCGGTGAACCGTTGTTTATCGCGTAAGTTGTCGAGATAGTCAAGAATCTCTAGCCCCTCAATTCTCACCTCACTGTAAGTATAGTAGGATAGTCAATGGGCAGAAGGCAAATGAACATCAAAGGAAATATGCACATTAATAATGAACCAAGAAAAGAAACCATGTGGAAAAATGGCCATCAATCTTCGTTTTCCTACTAGTAGTCATACCTGATATCAGAAATGGAGAAATATGTGTGGAGTGCAATTGAGAAACTGAAAGGCTTGCAATTGATATTCCGAATTCGTGATATTAATGTGAGATTCCCATCTGCTGTCAAAGAGACCTTCAGCCTGAATTCAAAACTGTGAAGAAGAAAAAACTGAGTTGTAAACTACAACTAATTTTGAAGCTCATGACCTTCATAACTTGAATAAAAGTTGACTATCTTACTTCAATTATATTATCTCTGCTCCGTTTATATCAAATATGTAACAACAATATGTCACTAAGTTCGAAAAATGGTATAGTGAGTCTAATTTTTCTTAAAAGGTGAAGATGTAACTATTTCAATTCTAACCTATGTGGCCATATTTTCAGATCATCTTCAGAAGGTTTAAGTAGCAAGTCAATGCAGGATTTGTCCTTGATTTCACCGCGATTAAGAGGAGGAGGATTATCATCGATTTTCCAAATCTTGTTTCGAGCAAACCCGTGCTGCTCAAGGTTACCACGAGCTCCAAACTAGGTATGCATAACAGAACAATCAATCTACAAATTGTTTAAAAAAAGACCTATGAAACTAGATACACAAGGGAGCAGATCAATTAGGCTATACGAGACAAATGGTGGGGAAAAAATGATCTTCACAAATAAGCACTACACACCTGAGGAAAACAAATCGGAATTCCTCCTCTCACAGCTTTTGGTGGCTTAAAAACAGCCTACAGAGGAGAGGAAAACAAATGATAAGCTCTCATGCTCAATGCTTCATGTTAAGTGCAATTGTGATAATTGAGACAGAATTAGTTTGGAGAGAACCGAAAGTTTTCATCTAAGGCATCAAATCAAACCAGAGCAAACAGTTGAAATGGGCAAGATACAGACAAGGAAAAGAATATACAAGTTATGCTCTCTCATGCTTCACAACTGTTCTTTGCCTATCAGTACAACTTAGACTTTTGATGGGTAATGAAGTGAGAGTAGATCTACAAAGAGTATCATTCCAAAGGCCTTGGTTTCTGCATGGGCTTTGGCTAGTTGAATAATTAGAAGATGATATTACCTTAGTGCTAGTGAACAATAGTTCGTCACCTTTTTCAGTCTTCCATGAAAGAACTTGGCCTCCATGCAAGCTTACCTGGATTATGTATACAACAATAATAAAAACATCAAGAACAAGAACAGTTATTATAAAGATGCAAACCACAATCATTCTTAATTACCATATCCCTCCTCCAGTTGGGATGGATATGAATGAAAACCAAATCAAACATTTGAGACCCCATGTGCTAACGATTTTATTTTTGGTTTTCTGTCTCAGAAAAACCAAGTTTATAGAAAAAACTTGTCCCCATGTTTTCTTTGTTTAGTTTTTCACTTTCTAAAAGCACTAAACAAAAAAATTGATTTTTGAAAACTACCTCTTTTTAGTTCTCAAATTTTGCCTAGGATTTCAAAAATATTTTGAAAGTAAATAATAGGCATGGTTTTCCAACGCAATGGAAATCAAACAAGCCCTAAACTTCATGTTTATAATTTGGTTAATAATGTCCTCCATTGCGCTTGATGGCCTAATGTGAAGGTTTGCCCTTTTATAAAGGAAAAGGTGCCTTGTAGATACTCAATACTGGAAATCGAATAAAAGAATTTTGATTTTAGACTGAAACAACCAACATCGCAAAGGCCATATACATAATATACAAATCAAATATACACTATAAGAAAGCGCTGCAACATGCCTAATAATCTATCCAACCATCTACCATATCATGACATGCCTATCGATCTGTCTAACTATCTACCACATCATGTCAACTCAATTATAATTCATTTAATGAACATCTCACGCTAGTATTTCATTAATGATGTTAACGATATTGACTCAATATGATACAAAATTTTGTAACATAATTTCAACTGGTCAAACTGTTAAAGTATAAGACTAAAATTATAATCTAGCCTATAAATATATATTTCATAGACGAAGAAAATGGAGGTGGTACCCTTGCTGAAGCTCCCCGAGAGTTCCGAAGCAGCACTTGCTCCACACCATTCTTGTCTTGAGCAACTTCAACTGCTGCTTTCTGGCTACTGGCTTCCCCAGAATGATCCATTCCAATAAAACACAACGAGGAAATTAATAAATGAATAATTAAGAGAAAACTCTCCCTCTCTCTCTCTCTCTCTCTCTATGTATTTCTCCCCTCCCCTTCTGTTTGTCTCACTAAAAGGAGGAGTTTGAATAGTTTCCCTAATGTTGTAGAACAGCAAGCTAATTGATATCTAAGAGGATGAAGAAAAAACTTGCAATCTCTCTGAATCAGTTGAGAAATATGAGCTTTGCCCTCGAGGCTTCAACGCACTTTCTCGTGACAAACCAATTTCCCCGTGAATTTAAACCAAAATCACACCCACCCACTATAATGACTAACCTCAAATTTCCCCCACCAGAAAGTTGCCAATACTACGAATTTTTCCAAAATCTACCGACAAAAGAGAAACAAAAAAGATTCAAACCCTTTAAACATAAAGAAGCATATTATAATCTCAGAGAAGACCAATCCATATGATTCCGAAACAGTCACCCAAAACGCCCAAATGCAAAAAGCGAAACCTAAGAACTGGATAAAAATTTTAACAGTGTCAGTTTCGAGGTCAAAAACCATTAATGGAGGAAAGAATCGATGTTCATGAAAGACAAAAGAAATCCCGAACCCCAACGCGAAGGAAGACAAATCTCCATTCGTTACCACCGCCCAATTTATTAAAACAAAAAAAGAACCGAAGAAAAATCAAAGGGTCAAAGATTTCTTGAACAGTTTCAGTTCATCATCTTCCTTATTAGGGGGCCGGGGCAATGAATAGGAAGTATCGAGGATGGCGATTGACTGAAATAAACTAATACCCACTTGCAGATGAGAGTTGATAAATATATAATTATGAAATTGAAGCAAAAGGGTGAAGCCAGCAGCCATTACTTTTGCTCTCTTTCAGCCATGGCCTTTGAATTTTGATTTTGAAAGTGTAGTGGCTGCCACAAAAAGAGCTGCGACAGAATAGAATGGACCCCCTGCTTGAAATTTGAATCCTGATACCTGAATTAACGACCTTTACAGGATATTAAATTAATATAATCAAAGCTTTTGCCACAAGGCCTGAGGCTTGTCATTCTCAGTAGATGTAATTAATTAAGATATTTTTCGTTCGAGGGTAATTAATTAAGATTTTAATGGGTTGAATTAGATTATTTTATGTGTGATACATATTTTTTTTAGTGAATTTGTTTTTAAAAGTTTATGGGATTTTCTAACGTATGATGTGATCGTGTACTTAGTATCGTTGTTCCCAGTCCCATCCCACCCATGTTTTTAAATAAAAAATAATTTAATTTGGTATGAGAACAAGTCAGAGGAACACAAAATTTTAAAAATTTGTTCGATATATATATATATTTTTATTAAAAGTTAAATTTTGTTATGAAAAAATAAAATGAAAACAAATTTCTGTATATGAATTTCATTCTTTTTATTTTCTTTCCGGTGATAATTTGGGAAATTGTTTGACCCCTACCAATAATCATTTTGGATTTTTGACCCCTTTTGATATTTACTTATTCATGACCCCTCTACTTCAGTTTTCTGACCTCTCCCCTTATTTTGCTTGGTAAAATTACCAAGTTACCCTCAATTTAAAAAAAGAAATCAAACCCAGCCCTCGTCTCCTTTCCCTCCCTGTCTCGGTCCTTCCCCTCCCTCATTRACTATCTCGTTGTCCATCYCAGTCTTCATCTCGCTATCTCCCTCAYTTCGCGCTTCATCTYCGTCGTTTCTCTTCTCGTCTCCCTCGCTTCGTCTCTATCAGAGCTTTCCCCCTTCCCTAATCGAGGTAATTTTTCTTTCGAACTTGCGATCTTGGTGTGAATGATTTTCTACTTTTTTTTCCTTCGTTCTTTGCGTGGGTATGAAAGATTTCAACCTTCGGCTCTATCTGAAGTAGCCAAGGTTCTTGTGTTGCTTCCATTAATTTTTTTTTTGTTGAAGGGTTCCATCTCGGCTTTAAGCCCGGTGGGTTTAGGACTGAGATGAAACCCTAACCCTTTTTTTTTGCTGACAATCGCTATTCTCGTCTCGGTCCGTTTCGAACCGGGATGATGGTTGAGATGGAATCCAGAAAGGTCATCCATCTGGAATGGACTTTCTGGGTTCCATCTCGGGACTCATATCGGTTCGAAATGGACCGAGACAAGACCGAGATGGATTCCAGAAAGTCCATCCTTCTGGGATTTCCTTTATGGATTTCATCTTGGGACTCATCCCGGTCCATTTCGAACCGAGATGAGGCCCGAGATGGAATCCAGAAAGTCCATCCTTCTGGGATTTCCTTTCTGGATTCCATCCCAGGCTTCAACCCGGTCCGTTTCTAAGTTGGAAGAAGCCCAATATGGAATTGACAACATATTTAATAAATTTTGTTTTGTTTTGTTACAGGAGACATGAGTATGACACTTAAGATCAATCGAGACGACTGGTTTCCGGCCGCGCTGTCAAACCTCGCTCACGTAGGGAAAACCTCTTCTCGTCTAAAGGCTAGGTTAACTCCCTCTCAGTTAGACATGTTTAGTCAAACATGTTTTGGTCCGATTTTAGGGATGAACGTCGTATTTAACGGTCCGTTGCTCCATCACCTGTTGCTTAGAGAGGTGGAAGAACCTAGAGAGGACCTCATTAGTTTTAACCTAATCAGGAATAGGGTCTCTTTTGGGAAGCGGGAGTTCGACCTAATAACCGGTCTTAGACACACCATGAATAGGGTAGATGAGGATGTTCGTAACCGAAGACTAAGGATTCTGTATTTTGAAGACAAGGCGAGTGTGAAGTGTTCGGAGTTGGAGAAAATTTTTTTAGAACACACATTCGAAAATGACGAGGACGCTGT
>NW_019104496.1:1048914-1059614 GCF_001995035.1 Momordica charantia
GACCATGGCTTGCAATCTATCAGCTTCTGACTGACCGGTGAGTCTATTGCTTGCCGTTTCATGGACGGCATCTACAGGATATTCAGCCATTGTATCATGAATTCTTACCTCTTCATGCTCATGTTGCACATCAAGTCGATCACTGGCGTGCTCATTTCCATATTCCCCTTCGTCGTCTCCTTCTTCCATGTCGGTCATTGGACGATATGATTCATCACTATCTTCATCCAAATTTTCACTTCCATTCCACAATCCAGGCACATCCCAATCATATCCTCTATCATCTCCCAAATTACAAGGAACAACATCTGACCCTAACGGCATGAGAGATGCTATATCATGACCAATATGACCAAAGTAGGGGGTGGAGGGTGGGAAGACAATGGATTCGAGATAACGGATTATGTGGGGACTTATCGATTGGATAATGTGGGCCAACAATCACGTGGAGAAAATCTTGAGTATTGGAAAAAAAAAACGTGACTTGCGTGTGTGTGGTGATTTGGAGTTGAAAAAACAAAGTGAAAATTATTAAGTTGGTGGTTGGTGGGTTGGTGGGAAATTTATTATATCATAAATGCATTTATTATGAAATGAGGGCAATTTAGTCAATTTACATGGTAAAATAAGGGGAGGGGTCAGAAAACAGAGGTGGAGGGGTCATGAATAAGTAAAAATCAAAAGGGGGTCAAAAATCCAGAGTGGTTATTGAAAGGGGTCAAAAATCCCAATTTCCCTGATAATTTGTGGTAGAACCCTAAAACTATATTTATTGTTATTATTATTTAAACTCTATTTCATTTCATTTTTATTTAGTAAATATATAAATGTTTTAACCATTAAACTATATTTAAATTGACACACCAGGACGAATGAATTGATATTAGAACTCCAATGACTAAGCTAGAGCATGGCTGATTTATTTCTCGAACAAGCGCACATAGCTAATTATGACAAATAATTTATTTTATTTTTTTTAGTACAACATTACACTCTATTGATTGGAGATTTATGCCAATTATGGTCGAATTATGCGACAAACAATTGGATTTAATGTCTAATTTTGTAAAGAATATAATAGATTTCAAATGATTAATAAGAAACCACGAGTTGAAATGAGCTAAAAAGAATAATGTCAACAAAATAATGTCAAAATTTTATTTTATTTATTTGTTGAGTAAGTTGTCAACTTTTTATTGCCGTCGTTGTTGACAACATACTTTTGTATTGAAATACTTTGTATCTTTTTGTTATTTGGGCTAAAAGGCAGAACGAAACGAGAGCCCAAGGCCCATTGATGGACCTGTTAAAAGCCCAAAAACCGAGCCATATGAAACATGGTTTCTTTCTTAAGCATGAATTGAGTTTCGTTCGTCATCTAATAACAACCGGATATATATATATATATATATATATATATAAAATTAATACATTCTCAATAATAAATTTTAAAATTACTTCCTTAAATGAAAAAATGTTCAATAATTGACCAATAAATCATATAAAGTTAAGCCAACACAAGTAGGTAAAGAAAAGTATTTAAACTTAATAATAAATAATCCTTAGGGTAATATTTTTGTTTCTTTTTTTTTTTCAATAAACAATAAACAGTTACTGGTATATGCAATTTTATTTTTATTTATTAAAAAAAACGAGATGCAAACAAAAAACATAAATGTCTCTTTTCGAAAAAACGAAAAACATAAATATCAGAGTATAACTTAACAATTCTAAAATGAAACATATGATTAGAAAAACAATAAATACGTACCAGTATAATTTTGTCATCCAACAAAAATATTTATAGCCAATACATTTATGTCAATTTAAGAATTTATTTAAGTCTAAACTTCGAAGCGACGAAATTAAGAGTTTACAAAAGTTAAATTTTACTTTATGGGAGTTATTTGAATGGAAAAATGTGTAATTCTAATATTTAAATCAGGCTGCCAATACGAGTCTATAAAGATTTGTAGCGTCTGTTTGGTTGGAAAGTCAGATTTTGTATTTTGTTTTCAGTTTCACTGCTTGGCAGTATTTTGGATTCGATTCTGTGATCCAAATAATAGAAAGTCTGAAAACGACTTTTTAATGTTTTTAGTGTTTTCAGATTTAGAATTTGAAATTTTTAAGATGCAGAATAACATTAAAATGACAAAATTACAAAAATTTTGATAAATATATTACTTCATATTATAAATTCATTTTATGTATTTTAAAATTAAAACATAAATGTATTCTAAATTATATAACATTTGTAAAATAATAATTATACAAATTTCATGAAAATGTTAATTAATTAATATAAATTTGGATTAAACTACTTATAGTTTACAAATATATCACTAAACAAATAATTTTTTAAATTGAGATTTAATTACCAAATCTAAAAAGCTAAGAATAGAACTCTAGTTTTGGTTGAATATTTTATTTTCAAATTTCAGTTTTCTCATTCATATCTTTCTTAATTTGTAGGGTATAAAGAACCGATCCGATTGAAAATCTGATGCAACTCGAAACCGGTCTAGTTCGACAATAGTTCGGTTCGATGTACGGTCGGTTTTCAGTTCTGACCCAGTAAAACCTGGGCTAAACAAAACCCTACCCTGTCGAATATAGTCTGAACGGTGGGATTCTTCCGAACGACGACGTAGAGTTTCTCTCTCTCCGCCGCAGGTGGCAGCAAGCAGACGCTCTCTCTCTTTCTCTCTCTCGGCAGTCGTCGGCGACCAGCAGAAGGCGGCAATCGGTGGGTATATCGACATTGTTGGCGATCGCTCGTACCTCAAGAAGGTTGAATTCTATTGCTTGCTTGTTTTCTTGGCTTGGTTTTTCAGAAGAGAAAAGAAACCTGAAGAAACAATCTCGATCCAATCTACGAACATTCCATATTTGGCTACTATTGTGCCAAATTTCTGTGCGGAAACGAACCGGTTCGAGCGAATCAAGTCGGTTATATATCAGGGTCGGGTTAATCCATTGTTCTTCGTCTGCCTCTCGATCAATTGGTGCCCTGCTACGCCTTCCTCCATCTCCATCGGAATTCTACACGGCGAGAGCCAACTTTTATTTTCCTCTCCTTTTTCCTTCTGTTTCCCTGCTCTGTAGACTCACCCTTTTGCATTGAAATCTGAGGTTGTGGTTGTGGTTGTGGCAGAGCTCCAGGTACGTCTAATTTTCCAGTTCCTCTGTTCTTTAAGAGGGACCGAAATCTTGGTATCTATTCGAAGCATTCGAAGAACCAAACAACGATTTATTATAAAAATCAGTTACATGCTCGCACAGGTCTTTGACATTTCTACCGAAGTAGTGATACGGTTCGATTCTTGATTATCGACCAACTGAACTGTGTCAGCCCTTCTCGTGTGGTAATGCGAGCATTGTTCTTGGCCACTCTGAAGAGCAGAAAAACATAAGAGGAGATCATCCATAAGTTCGAGGTGAGTTTGCCTTGTTAGTGAGAAAATCAATCGCATTATAATTCCCTAAAACATGTTCATCATCTCGGCATGCTGTACATCTCATAGTCAAGCTATTGTTGAACTCTGCTACCTTTTACGGTGTTCTGCTATCTGGGTGTTGGTTTTTTCTTTTCCCGTAAGTGTCTAATTTTCTTCTTGACTGCTATCTTCCAAATGATGCAGTTTCACCTGGGTCCATTTTAATGTTTAACTATTTTCTCTTTATTGACGGCGAATTTCATATCTGAATGTAGCAATTCTTGTTTTATTTTATCATTTTGTGAATTATGAATCACTCTTTCATATTCACAAATTGGGCTTTTGCATTCCGATTTCTACTTGCTTGGTTTTTAAAATATTTTCTCAATGGTTTTAGGTTTTAGAATAGTTTATCTTCCGGAGAGTTCGTTTGTTTATTTTTTTTGCTTCCTTGATATTTGAGACCAAAGGGCTGCCTTTGGCTTCTGCTTCAAAATTTAAGAATCTTGTTTTTCCTGATATGCAGGTAGCAGTACTCAGATACTTATGAATGGCTTGGAGAGAGCTGGGGAAAAAGGTGAGCTCATGTTCCTAACAATCATGTATCTAACTGAATGTTCTATTTCGTTTTTATTTATTATGAGATCGGAGAATGCGTCCTTAGTTTAAATTTTGTAATGTGTTTAATGACTTCAACCTAGATCACCAATAGCTCAAAAAAAAAAAAAAACAAGAAAAAACTTCTTGCATTTTTCAACAGCTAGTCTCAATCATATATTCATTGCTTTACATGTAGTATGGCCTTATCCTTCAATTTATGTTGTGTGAGTTTCATCGGACATAGGGATAATTAAATGCATGTAGGTATTGGCTCCTTCACTTGTTCAAAATTCAAGGGTTCCTCTACCTTTGTTATCTTGTCCCGTGGTCTACTCTGATTCTTCGCCTTTCTATGCGTCGACATGTACAAGTACTGAATTTATAGGGTGTGAGCGGGTTGTATTTGGCCAAATTGGGTAAACCAATGCCCACTCAGCAACACCTTTTTAGCATTTGTAGCCTTGCATCCTCTTTTTGGAACCTCATCCACATCACATTCAATTGGTCCGCAGTTTTACCTACCGACCCCAAAGCTCTCCTACACTTCACTCTTGAGGGACACCCCTTCCGCTAAGAAAAGGAGCTTCTTTGGAAGAATTTTTCAGAGCTTTCTTTTGGACTACTTGACTTGAGAGGAGTCACAGAATGTTTAAAGACAAGGGGCGCACGTTTCCTTCGTTTTTTTATGATATAGTCATGCTAGTTATATCATGGTGTAAATGCTCCCCCTCTTCCATTATTATAGTTTATCGAATCTCTTTTATCCAATTGAAGACTTATTTTGTAACTCCTTTGGATGAGGTCTCTCCTCCTATTTTTGTAATTTCATACCATCAATGAAATTTTTTCTTATAAAAAAAAATAATGGTATATGAAATCAGACTGACTCACAGAACCTTAATCCTTCTAGGTTATTCACAGATTTTGAATTGGTAGAAAATATAGCTGATCTCGTACTATAAGGTGCTTGTTTCTTGTGAAAATTGTTTACCTGAATTACAATTTTTTCTCATTCAGGGAATGCATGCTGGTTTTCGAAGAACACTTACTTGTTCACGAAGGCATTTAGCCAGGCCAAATTTCATTACTACTGATGAGGTTGTTGTTAAGTTAATCCCTGCTTTAGTAAGATGCACTCAAGGTAACACCTTAATTGAAGACATTTTTTGCCTTACTTTATATGGAGCTTGTGAATTTAATTCAATAATCGTGCTTAAGTGACCATTTGAATTTCAAATTTTGGTACAGAATTCCCTTGTGGTTCGACATATCATGGGTCTGATTATTATATGGCTTCTACAGTAGAACCTTGCAGACGGTAACCCAACCATTTTATTACATTACCTTTCCGTTGTTTAGTAACAACACCTACTTGATGCTCCTATTTTTATCCCTTATCAGTTTTGAATAAGTTTCCAATGTAATTCTGCACCGTGAAATATTGACCATTTATAGGGAGAGGATGCTTATATAGATTCATGCATATGCACTTAAAATAAAGATATTTAAACTGGTGGTTTGCAGTGCAACTTATGGTTCTTTTTTTTTTTGGAAAAAAAAATGTTTAGGTATTTACATTCAAGTACTGAATTACTAGCTAGGAGAGGACATGATCAGGAATTTGGTTTGAAGACTCCAAAGAAAGAAAAGTTTGTAAGAAGGGATGGCCGGAATCAGCCACCAGTTGAAGCTCCATATGTTCCTCCAAAACCAAAGAGCACCGTTGGATCTGTTCCAGATAAAACAATTGAGATATTTGATGGCATGACAATTGTCGAGCTTGCTAAACGTACTGGCAAGTCAATATCCAGACTGCAGGATATTCTCGTAAATGTTGGTGAAAAGATCAACTCAGAGTTTGATCCTCTCAGCATTGACATTGCAGAGCTGGTTGCCATGGTAGGTCTGTTTTAATAGATAATAATTGTATGCTTCGAAATATCCAATTGGCTTAAGCATGTGTCTAGACATCTTGGTCAAAAACTTTTGGCCTTGGAATTAATAAGAATTAGTAACCGGTATTAATATGAATCTCTTTTAATTATATACATTGTTATAAGTGGTCGGTTAATTTTTGTTCTATAAGTGAAGGTCGCTCTCACAATATTATCATGGTGTATGATGTGGGGAAATTGTGTAATTAACAACTATTCTCAGACAGTCTGGCTAATCATCACCTGTTTGTTTTGTGTGGTGTGTGGCTGGGGTGGTAAGTAGGTCCTATTGATTCTGAACGTACTGATACAAATATGATTTTCTGACTCAAATCAATATCATGCAATACAGAAAATAAGATAGACAGAAGACTTAAAATTTCTCAAAAAAAAAAAAAAATCATAAAAATATTGTAAATTGTAAATCATTTAAGTTTACATATTATAAAGGGTTAAATTATAACACCAAAAGTAGATCTCTTTAATATTCCACGTGAGAACTAAGATAGCAACATATTGTGGTTACTCTTCATTGTCAAGCATCTAATTAAACATGATATATTATGAGTCACCCACAATTATAGTTTATACACCTCGAGTCACCACCAATATAGTCCAAGTTAGTCCATGTTATTAATTTTTTCAGTTTTCTCCATACTGTCATTTTTTGGATATATATAACATGGATGGGTTTTTGAACTATGCACTTGGACTCTTTTGTTTCTTGTGATGAAAAGTTCCTTTCTTTTTTTGGGTGAAAATCTTCATTGCTCGTGTGTTTTTCACCCTTTTCCTTTCCTTTTTTCGGGCTAGGAAGCTTATTCAGTAGTAGTGTTTGGAAGTATATGGTTACAGATTATTTCATCCTTTCAGGAAGTTGGAGTAAACATTAAGAGATTACACTCTAGTGAAGGTTCTCAAATTCAACCACGGCCACCAGTTATTACAGTCATGGGTCATGTTGATCATGGAAAAACTTCTCTTTTAGATGCACTTCGCCAGACATCAGTGGCAGCTAGAGAAGCTGGGGGTATAACTCAGCACCTGGGTGCATTTGTTGTGGGCATGGCTTCAGGTGCTTCAATCACTTTCCTCGACACTCCAGGGCATGCTGCATTTAGTGCTATGCGAGCAAGAGGTGCAGCAGTTACCGATATAGTTGTCCTGGTAGTGGCTGCTGATGATGGGGTGATGCCTCAAACTCTGGAAGCTATGGCACATGCTAAAGCAGCAAACGTGCCCATCGTGCTTGCAATTAATAAATGTGACAAGCCTGCTGCTGATCCCGAGAGAGTCAAACTGCAGCTTGCTTCAGAGGGCTTGCTGCTTGAGGAGATGGGAGGAGATGTTCAAGTTGTTCACGTGTCTGCACTGAAGAAAACAGGATTGGATACCTTGGAGGAAGCACTGCTTCTCCAGGCTGAAATGATGGATTTGAAAGCTCGTATTGACGGACCAGCCCAAGCTTATGTAGTGGAGGCAAGGCTTGACAAGGGTAGAGGTCCTTTGGCTACTACTATAGTGAAGGCAGGGACCTTAGAAAGTGGTCAGTTTGTGGTTGTGGGCTGTGAGTGGGGCAGAATTAGGGCTATTAGGGATATGTTGGGGAATTTGACGGACCGAGCAGGGCCTGCAATGCCTGTTGAGATTGAAGGGTTGAGGGGGCTTCCTATGGCAGGTGATGATATTATTGTTGTAGAGTCTGAGGAGCGTGCACGAATGCTCAGTGCAGGGAGGAAAAGGAAATTTGAGAAGGACAGGTTGAAGAAGCTGAGTGAGGGGAAAACTGAAACTGAAGAGCAATCTGAGGAGGTAATTCAGAGGGTTGAATTACCGATAATAGTAAAAGCTGACGTTCAGGGCACCGTGCAAGCAGTTACAGATGCATTGAAGACTTTAAATAGTCCTCAGGTATACCTCTCTCTCGCTCTCTCATGGTTTTTCAATTTGTGCTCTTTCAATAGCTGTCTGTCTGCAATTATAATAATAACTTTCGTTTCTGGTTCATACGGTAGTTCTTTATTGATCTGTTAAACAATCCCTATCCTTAGCAAAATAATAATAATAATAATAATAATAAATAAACAATCTCTATCTGGTTTATCCAATGTACTGAACTTTATTATTACTTATTTCTTTATCCATTCATTGTGATAGATAAACTCAATCTAGAATCTTTGATGACCAGTTTGGGTTATTACTTTAAATCACTGCTTATAGTTTGACTTGCAACCTACTTTTAGTCATTAACTTCAATCTTGTCCGTACCGCCCGAAACAATCAATGCTACTTTATAGAATTATTGGAGTGGTTATCTTATACATGGTTGGTTGTCTCATTTTCCAGTCTTCTATGTACTTGAGCAGTTCTCCATAATGTTTCCCATTTCACATCCAGGTTTTTGTAAATGTTGTCCATGTTGGCGTTGGCCCAGTTTCCCAGTCTGATGTGGACTTGGCTCAAGCATGTGGAGCATATATAGTTGGATTTAATGTGAAGAATCCCCCAAGTAATCTCAGTCAGACAGCTACTCAAGCTGGTATAAAGGTATAGGCTAGCTACCTTTCAATCTTACTATCCCCCATGAAATATTGTTCACGTCATCTTCTAAACCAATAAGAAACAATGAGTAGTTGGTTACTGTTGCACATGTTATATGTACATATATATCGAAAAAGAAAGACTGAAAGGCGTACTAAGTTTGGTTTTTCTTCAATGGTATAGATAATTCTACATCGTGTAATCTATCGTCTTTTGGAGGACATTGGGAATCTGATTGTTGACAAGGCACCAGGAACTTCCGAGACGCAGGTTGCTGGGGAGGCCGAGGTGCTGAACATTTTTGAGCTCAAAGGAAGAAGCAAGTCAAAGGGACCCGATGTTAAGATTGCTGGATGTCGGGTGATTGATGGTTGTGTTTCAAGAGCATCGACCATGAGGCTTCTACGAAGCGGGGAAGTTTTGTTCGAAGGATCATGTGCATCTCTCAAGAGGGAGAAACAAGATGTTGATGCCGTGAAGAAAGGAAGCGAGTGTGGACTCGTGATACACGACTGGGATGATTTTCAGGTTGGAGACGTCGTGCAGTGCTTGGAGCAAGTAGTAAGGAAGCCGAAGTTCATTTCATCCGAGAGCGGTGCCGTTAGAATCGAGTGCTGAAGAAAGGGTCAGTAAAATTCATTCTACATGCACTCATTTTAGAGACTTTATATCCATTGGCTGGTCCTATATGATCTGCCACAGTCCAGATATATAGTTTCAAATTTTCTTCAGCATATTTAAGGATAGTAAATTTTGGGAGTGGAAAGAATCTCCATGAGTTGTGACAGATAACCTATGATGTAGAATTGAGGAAGACAATTGATTATTGTACCAACCAAAAGAGAAAAAAACAAATTTTGTTAACTAATAATGTCAATGTGACGACAGGAAAAGCATATTTGAAAACATAGTTATTGTATGTGATGGGTGTTTGTTATTCTGCAACTATGGCTGTGGTTTCATTTTATGATGTTTAGTAGTGATGTGAATTAAATTAGACCTTGTGAGGAAAAGGGGAGACTTCTCTTATAGAAGAGTTTAGTTAAAAAAAAAAAAAAATTTAATTTCTTGTATAAAAACAAAATATATTTTAATAACTGCATTTTCTTGTTTTTCTTTAATGTGTTTCTTCCTTTCTATAAATTAAGTACCGCAGAATTTCTCCTTTTTGATTCATTTCTTTAGTTTGACGGACCTACTTTTATACGTTGCATCTACGTAACCACGATTTTATGATCAATTTAATATTATATTTTAATATTTTCAAAAGTTTCATATTATGGTAGGGTCACAAAAGATGGTGCTGTCATGTGAAATTGAATACGTCTCTTATCAAAGATGCAACATTTATTTTTCTTTTTCAAGGGTATTATAGCAAAATCAACTAAAGACACACTTCCTTTTAAAAAAATTTCATATTTTACTCTAAAATAGGGTACTTTTTGGTCTCTTGTGAATTTTAAATAACATTATATGACGAGTCAAAATTTCATTTTGAAGTATCATACGATACACTTTGACAAAATACTTTTTTTTAGTATTACGGCTATATATGAGTATCGTAAGTTCAATCAATTAATTAATCTGATAAATAATTATAAGATAAAAACGGTTACAAGTGTGGTTCCTTCAAAACGGCGCCGTTAAATGGACATTCCAAAAATGTAGACACCTGAAACAGAAACAGCTGACGAATTAAATTTTAGATAATAATTTAAAAAAAAAAAAATGTAAAGAAAAAAAAGGAGAGAATTTTAATCGGCGATTAGACGAGTAGGCGACCTTTCACTGCCTCGACGAGTCCGTCACGATTTTTTCTTTGACCCTTTATTTCGATTTTTTAAATAAAATCAAAAACACTTTTTTTTTTAATTTATTTTTGGTTGTTGGGTTTAAGTTATTTATCTGCTTCTTTCTTTCTTGGTCTTCTACTTCGAACAGCAGCCTCCATCTCTGACCTCGACGCCTCCGTCCATTTCTCGCTCGTTGCTTTTCCTTCTGCTCTCCATCACCAGGCTGCCATGGAAGCTTCGCCGGCTCTTTCTCGCATAGGCCTCGCCGGCTTGGCCGTGATGGGCCAAAACCTCGCTCTCAACATCGCCGACAAAGGCTTCCCAATTTCCGTCTACAATCGCACCACTTCCAAGGTCGACGAGACTGTAGATCGCGCCAACAACGAAGGTAA
>NW_019104496.1:1060739-1107578 GCF_001995035.1 Momordica charantia
CAGCCGGGATCAGCACGCCAGGAATGTGCGCCAGCCTTGCGTATTTCGATACTTACAGGCGTGCTAGGCTGCCTGCAAACCTTGTGCAGGCACAGAGGGACCTGTTCGGGGCACATACGTACGAGCGGGTTGATCGCCAAGGCGCCTTCCACACAGAGTGGACAAAGCTTGCTCGCAAGGCTGATGCTGGTGTTGGCATTCTCAACTGAGATTTTGAGCTGCCTGCCTTCCCTTGTGGTTGGTTTTCTTTCTCTTGCCTCATCAATTGGGTGCAAATTTCTCGCTTGATTTTTGCTTGCCCATTTCAAAAGTTGTAGTTTTACTTTTTGTATCACAATCTTGACAGTCTTTCCATGCTTCTTAGGGAGTAGATAGCAGATATATTTTACTGGCCTAAAGTATTTGCTATGAATAATAATTAATAAGGAAAAAAAGAAAACAAAAAAAAAATGTAGAAGGAGAAGCAAGCATGGCCCTCGTGTTAGTTCTTTTCACATCTCTTTGTTGTGCAAAATGAAGAATTTCCATTTCGTTTAATCTGTCTTTGAAATTGGAATGAAAATAATTCTACCATTGATGTTGGGTAAATATTGGAATTCTGATTTCGTCCTTGAAGTTTTTTATTATTTCAATTGGGTGCCTGATCATTGATAATTAAAGTGGGTTTGGTGATTTCTTAGATTGTTTTCTAAGCATATCTTAAATTTTCAAATATTATGCAACATTGAAAAGTACGCATAATTAGTTAAATATTTCTCACTAGCTTAAAAGTTATGCCAAATGCACTTTTTTAGTCCTCAAGTTAATGGTTAACTTTTTGGATATGGTTTAGAAAATTGAGGTAAATAAGAGGATTTTAGAACAACCTTATTATTAAGGTGTTAATTTGCTTCGAATAAATTAATATACTCACTTTGACTTAGTCATTTTTTGCTCCTGTTCTTATTCCATGCCATTAATCGAGTTAAATATAAGATGTAAATATGGAGTCCTATGAACTCCCTTCAAACGAAATTCGTCTTGATCGAGATATTTAAATATATAAGGACTAAAATGAAACTAGGAAGGATGAGTGAAATGATAATAGAGTTAAAATGGGATATGATTTTTAAACTTCGCTATCGATCAAACAACCCATTAAATCAACTACTCTTTGTTCCAAACTTGTTCTTACCAGAATTTGTAGAATCATATGCTTTTATGAACTTACTTTTAGAACTATATTTGAATCTAAATGTGTGATTCTTTTTAAAAAATGTATTATATTACAAATCAAGAGACATTGATTCAACCCCAATATAATTGAAATATCATGTAGGAGAGAGATAACGAAAGTAACAAAAAAAACAAAAAAAAGGTTGGAAAGTGAACAAAATTAAGGCTCATGGAAAACTTGAATTCTCAAGAACTGGCAATGTTCTTGTCACAGCTGCACTCGGCATTTTGCTGCTCCCAACCCATCTACTCTGAAGAACCAAATCTTCATCGGCCTGTTTCTCCATTATCTGAATCTTCTTCGTCTTCAAAGCTCTGATCGAAACCATGGCGGCATATCCAGCCACCACCATCCCACTAACGCCCAAAACAAACCCAATCACCCACAAATACCAACTCGTCTTCTTCCTCTTCAACTTTGAAACCACTGCAA
Source organism: Momordica charantia (assembly GCF_001995035.1). The sequence goes on from NW_019104496.1 coordinate 1,062,388, forward strand.
AGTAGCCCTGTTTTCTGGAGTAACACACGTCCGGGGAGCCCATTTGGGTCAGATGAAACGCACCATTTTCGTCGAACTCTGCGCACCTTGTGTTCGACGATTTGCCTGAAGGGAATTTCAGGTCGCGGAAGTGGATTTCTATGGGGTTTTCCTTTGTGTTGATGCTGAGTTTTGTGATGTTCTTGGGTTCTGTGTTTGATGATGCGTTGAAAACCATGAATCCAACGACTGGAGTTAGCAGTGAGAAGCCTGGAATTCTGAAGTAGGAGGCAGACCAGTTGCCGAAATCTTGGTACACAATTACCATTCTTCTAACGTGCGGCACCGGCAAGGTGTTCGATGGAATGCCAAAGTGACTGAAATTAGCTCCTTTCTCCCACAGCCTCCGGCTTCTTAGCCGGACGACCGACACCTCCATGCCGGAGAGATTCGCCGGGAGGCTGGCTCGGTATAAAGCACCCGTGTAAGGCCTGCGTCGAACCAGGGTCTTGAAGGCAGTTTCTTGAAGAAAGGCATCCATGGAGATGGAGTCATTCCCCTGCAAGCTGTGGACAAATGGGCAGAAAGTGAAAGAGAGAGCCAGGAAGAGGAAGTTCCAGTTCATGTTGGTCACCATTTAGAGGTAAAGAAACAAAAATTCAGGGTGCTTTGAGAATTTCAGTTCTGTTTGCTACATTGACATCAAAAAATATGCTGAAACAGAGAAAATGAGGGAGAATGGAGATGGGTGAAATGATTTGGTGGGTATCTTTAGAAATTTCATGTTTGTTCTCTATGGATGATGATGGGGTTGCTGTTTTTGCTTCAAGGAGAGCAAGCATGCCAAAAAATGGGACCCCAAGAGGAGACAACAAGAGGCTGGAATTATGGATAAAAGGGTCAGTTTGGATTTCTTTTTTACTTTGTAAAAGCAGAGAACTTTCGTTTCTCTCACTTTATAAAGCAATGAGCTTTTGGTATGGAAGAGAGTGGGAAATCATGCACAATACTTGGACAAAGTTTTGATTGTTCTAAGGTATTTGAGTATTGGTTGTGAACTGTGATGTTGTTTATTACTTATTATGTGCTTTGGTTGATAAATTTTATGTTATTTATTTTCTTAATCAATTACTAAAATAAGGAGTCAATATGTCTAAGTTGCTTTAAAGTTGGAGGTTGGATCTCCGTGTAAGTACGGTTGTATTTAGGTTTTTCTTTTTCTTTAAAAGTTTTTTGGAACAAAGCGAAGTAATTAGAGTTAAGTTGTATTGTAACTCGTCAATCTAATCATGGTTCAGTGATAAGACATGTATTTATCATCTCGACGGTCGATGGTTCGATCCTCTATCCTGCAATTATTGAATTTTAAAAAAAAATTGCACTGTAACCCACATGTATTTTTAAAAATAATTTCAGTACTTCTATAATTTTGTAAATTTGTAAATCATATTCTTTCATCATTAATTTGAATAGAATTAGTACACGTGTAGGATGAACTCTATAACCAATTTGGCCATGGTTTTTAAATTTTGCTAACCAAAGGGGAGAGATTGTTTAAAACTATTTGCAAGATTATAATTTTCAAAATAAGTGAACCATTTGTAATTATCACTCAAATCAATTGAAATACAAGTAGAGGATAAATAAAAAAGTTCAGATCCCTTTGGAAAACAGGTAAGAGATTTGGCCAAGAAATGGATTGAAAGACTTTTGTGCAACACCATCAACAATAAGCATTGATTGCTCTCCTAAATTGAAGGAAATTTGGCTTTGGCATTCAAAAAAATTGTACAATTTGCTTCCTTTGTTCTTCCATGTCATCATTATCATGATAATGATGATTCCGAGTAAAGTGTCAATTAATTTAAGTACAATGATACGTGAAGATGAAAATTCGAATCTACGATATTTTGATCRGAAATATATGTCTCAACTAATTGAGTTATATTCATGTTGGTTAAATTAACAAATTAATAGTATCATTATCATAAGAAATGTATTATATTTGAAAGATAGCTAGTACATTATTCACTAAGTATATTGAGATCTATAAATTTTCTCAAGTACTTTAATTTTCGGTGTAAATTTTTATAAACTTATTAATTTTTATGTCACGTTAGTTTATTATCAATCAATTTTAATATCACCAACTATGAGCACATAATTAATAAGTGTTAAAACGTAAATTAATGAATTAAAACCTTTTTGAATAACATAGACTAAATTGAAGAAACATAGAGCTAACACAGATATTAGAGTGTAGAACCAAAACACTAATTGAGACTGAGGATATTCATGGGTTGATTTGGGTTAAGGTACTTTTTAGATCCAACTCAAATTTGAGTTGTAAATTTATTCAACTCAAACAATCCTTATTAAATAATAAATCGAACCCAATCAAACTATAAAATATTTGGATTGAATTGATTCGAGTTATTTAGCTCACTTATTTGAAGTATTATATATTGTCTAACATTGAATTAAGATCCATAAGTCGAGTTTATTTATAAAAAGAAATAGTACACTCCAAAAACTTTAAAATTTGTTTTAAAAAACCGCCATAAAATAAATAATTCATAAGGAATTATAATTTTTATGGTGAGTAGAAGAAATAATTTTAAAATTAATAGTAAGTTCGGGTTGGTTCAATTCAACCTAAATTTATTTTAGACGAATTCTTAAATCAGCTCAATCCATAGAATTTTTTATTTATTTAAACCTAACCTAACTCGAACAAGATTATAATCCAACAAAAACGTATGAATTGGGTTGAGTTTGATAGCCTTTTTTTTCAGGTGATTTAGTTTTTGGAAAACCCCTGCTTGAGATAGGTAATTCTAATTATTATGAAATAAGAAATATATAATACAATAAAATTTTGAAATTTGGGCTGGGATTTTATTTTATTTTCACTAAAACCCTTATTTTTCAGCCTACCCACCCCTCATTCTCACTAAACCCTAGAAGCTTGCTTCACGCCTCCACCGCCGCCGCCCCCGCCGCGGCGCTAGCCACTGTGAGCAGGAACAGAATCACCATTATCTTCTTTGATTGGTCCAAGCCGCAATTCCGCCGACACACGGGCCACACTTCCTGTGATCGCAAGCTGCACCGCCTCGAACAACACCTTCTCCGCCGCCGCCGCCCGAAGTTCCTGCGTGCATCGCCGCAGGTTGGTGAGCCTGCAACATGCATAGACGATCCCTCGGGCCACCGCCGCCGCCGCCGCCGCCGCCACCTCCACGTTAGTACCGTCCGCCGCGATATCAGGTATTTGCTTTTTAACCGATCCATCGGTTCGGTTTTAATTTAATAACGGTCGGATTGGGTTGCTTTTTCTCGAGAAAACGGAGGTGGGTTCCCGCCGTTTTTTGTATATGGTTTTTCTTTAATATAGCTTCTGCACTAGCACTCTCTCGGTACTCGGTAGTTTTTCCCGCCCCCACTGTGCTCGCGCATCAACTGTTAGAGAATTTTAGATTTTCAACTAACTTCTGAACCCGTGGAACGTTGCTTCGAGGTCGGTGGAAAATTTTCTTTATTCCGGGACTGTGAAATTTTTGAGAGCGTTTCTCGGTTCTCAGGTTCATGACAAGGAAAACTGGGCCTTGAACATGGTACTCCCCCCATAAATTTAATTTAAATTCGAGTCCATTTGTTAGTTCTTAATCTGGGTTTGTTTCTTTCACCTCATAACTTTCAAGGGATTAAATTTACCTTTTCTCCTCCATTGTGATTATGAGGAACAAGCGACCATTTTTTTTTTATTGCTCATGTCACATTATTTACCCGTTTCCATGTCTTCTACTCTTTTTACTTGAGAAAGTCTACGAACAATGAGATTCCAGGCAGCAGAGTATAAAATGCCCATCCATCCATCCTTTGTGGAATTCATTAATTTGAATTAGGATTTATGGCTCTTTCTTCATATTTTTGTAGCTTATAAATTATAATTTCCTTTTCTGATGGTTAATGTTTTTTTTCTTCAAATAGTTTGTCTGCTTGTAGGTACCCCCCTCTACTTTTTGATCAAACTTGTATCGAAATCTTTTTGAAACGATTGCAGGTAAGAAGCACTAAAGCACGTGAAACCACTTCTTTCTGATAGAGTAGCGGTGAAAGTTGTGGGATATCCGTTGAAACATCCGGATGGGGGAGAAAGTCATTACTGCTAGTGGCATGGACAGATCAATTCCCAGAAATATCAATGTGCGTAAGTTTGTAGAACCTCGAGCATCTGAGCTGGAAGCTCTTCAATCCATCATTTGGAATCGGATGAATACTGATATTTGTGATCAAAGATCAAAGAGGAGAAGAACTTCTTCTTATTTAACTAATGCTTCAAGGAAAAGGAAAAATAAGAAAATGAGATTGGACAGCAACGATATTGATTTGGAGAAAGGTGAGAAGAAGGCTTCTCGAAAAAAACGTCGCAGAGCTGAGTTTAAAATGAATTCTGGAACTGGATTTTCTACTTCTGGGGATGGCACCAAAAGGCTCAGAACACATGTTTGGCATGCTAAGCGTTTCACTATGACTAAGCTTTGGGGTTTTCACCTCCCTCTGGGGTTGCAAGGCAGGTAATGCTTTACTTTTTCTTGTTCAACGTTTTTAAAATCCGAGAAGAAGAAAAAGGAAATAGAATTAATTTAATTGCTGATCTTAAAATGTGAATGATTTTTGTGGTTGGTTGGATATTGAAGAGTGCAGGTTTATAAGTCTAAATGCTTTTGTTGATTCAAGCTTTGACAGCTACCTTGTAGTTATTAACAAGGTGTATAAACTATGGACTCGTCAGTTATTCAAGAAAAAAAGAAAAAGAAATGTTGGAACGTTTTTCTTGTATTTATATTCTTAAATTGATGAATCATCAAGGATTTGAAATTGGACCATAAATCTATTTTATTAATATGGTTTCTTTTAATTTTTAAGAATTTTCTATGTGTAAAGGATTATTACATTTAAGAGTTTAATGCGCTAGAAATGACATCAAGCTTCTATTATGCAGAGGTAAGGGTTCTAGAGCTCTTTTGAAACGGTACAAGGATGGAGTGCTTATACATGATGCTAGTTATTACGTTGCCATACAGCTGGAGGGTCCAGGGGTTGGAAGTTCCTTTCCTTTGCGCCTTCCAATTTTTCATGAGAACAAGATTTTTTAATTTTTAATCAGTTATGCTTTCCTTGATCATTTGTAATCTAAAGGCTGCTGTCATGTGCCTACAGGACTCTTTGATTTCGGTTCTAAGAATGGTGTTGGTACCATCCACAGTATCTCATTCTCAAGACATTTCCCGTGCCATTATTTCTGGTGGCATTTATGGTAGAGCAATTGTATGTCATCTGGTTAACATTATCACTGGTTGATGAAAGCAAGTAATTGGATTATGTACTTTCTTAATACTTTTTTCTTTTGCAGCTGCATGATGTCAGAGCCCCAGGTGCTAATGCAATTGCTCCTGTAACATATATGTGGCGGCCATGTCCCTGTGGGAATAAAGAATTCAATGTTGATAATCACAGTGGCAGTGTATTTAAGACAATAGACTGCATAGACACGCCTTCTACTACACGCCGGCTTTGGATTTGGTTACATGCTTCTGCTTCTAGTGAAGGATATGATGCTCTACAATTCGCTTGCCAAAAAGAGGTAAATACTGTGTTTATGTCCACGAAGAATAAGATAGTTCAAAACGCAGAGTGAAGCTCCCAAAATTGTTCCCATCTGGTAGGAATGAGAACAAAACATTCATTTTTTTTTTATTTTTTTTTATATCCATGTGTCTGGGCCAGCTTACATGCACCTCGACTATTCACGGGCCAATCGCCTGACCTTATGACATTTGGTTGACAAGAAAACTCGTAGGATATTAAATCCTAGATAGGTGGCTACCATAGTTTAAACTCATTTCCTCTAAGTCCTTTGCTATTTACATTGGCCCTCATTGACCACTTGAGCCATTCCATGATGGTTAATGAGAACAAAACATTCTATAGATCACTGCAAACGGAAGGGAGCAACAGAGAGTCTCCCCACTTTTCTAAATGAGCTCAACTCCAAATAAAGTTTTTCCCTACTCCTAGACTTCAATCTCTTTTGTTCCGTTTCTTGTGTCATGAACAATCTCCAATCCCCAGCAACTAATTTTGACAACTCGCTGTTTAACTGATGCAAACAGTACATTATATCTGGCAAACTTCTTATTTTCCTGCTTTTTGCCTCACATTTTTGTTATGGTTCTAATAAGGCGTATTTGAGGCCTAGCATGCTCCGAAAGTGGAATGGAAATATTCCTCATTCTACTTGTTTGGAATGGAAATGGCTCAACTTAAGCTCATCACCTCATTTTCAGTTTACTCTAAGTGCATCGCATTTATGTTTATTTATCTACTTGTTTTGATTGATGTTGATTGCTATGTTTCTGTGATGTTGACTAATATTTTAGAGGTTTTATAATTAATAAATTGTGAGTATGTGAGAGTCCTATTAGGGGTATAAGGGAATAGTATCAGTAATATAGTTAAGGGCATTATAGTAATTAGTTAGGAGTAAGTTTGTTATAAATAAAAGTAGCAGGGAGGGAAGGAAGATATCTTGGAGAATAGTTTTGTGTAAGGAACTTGAGAGAGTTCTTGGGAGAGAAATAGTCCTCTCGAAAGGCTATCGATATTGTAGTTTATCTTTTAAATTGCAATATAGTTATCTAGTTAGGTTCTTGTAATTTGTTAGGTACCTGAACTTATCTTGCCCATATGCCTTTGAAACTGAAATGAAATGGGCGTTATCCAATTTATTTAAATGTGGCATGTCCAAACAGCTGTGATTTCCCCAGCCCATGTCCCTTGACACTTCTTACTGCAGAAATATTAGTGCACAAATATTTACAGCCCCTGTTTTCTTCCCTAACATTCTGAAACACAGGCGGCGGCGCTACCATTCTTGCAACTCCGTCCACTCCTTCCGGCCACTCCGACAATCGCCGGTGAAGTCGTCCACCCATTCTGTTTCTCTTTTCTCTTTCATTTTCGTCATTATTTTCCACTTTTCCCGAACTTCACAGGTACTCAATCCCCTTCCCCTTTGGTTTTTCGTTTCTTGCCGTAGAACCAACCATGGTCGACCTCTCTTCCAACATCCAACCTCCATCACAAATTGTATCTTCTCTGTTCTCTCGTGCCCGATCTTTGCATTTCGTCGTCGATCTCTTTCCAATCGCATCCAAGCCTTCCTTTCTGACATTCGTTCTCTCTTCTTTTTCTGCTTCTTTATCGAAAACCTCCCTTGCAAATCAGATTCAGCCATCTTCGGGCTCGTGCTCCTCCTTCTTGGATATTCGATTTCTTCTTCGCTCTTCCTTTTGCGATTTAGTTGTCGTTGCATTCTTTCTCTCCTCCTTAGCCTCTTCATACTCTGTTGAGGGCAGTTTATCTCCTTCGTTCTCGAAGAATCCCTGCACGAAGACATTCCTTCTCGTCGGTCGATTTTCCATCGAACTCCAATCCAAACTCTTGGATACGATCGTCGCCTTTCAGCAACCTTTCGTCCTTGCTTCTGAATGCTCGTCTTGGCTACTTCTTCCCTCCTTAATGTCCTTTTTTCCTCTCTGACCGTAATGCTCTCTGCAAGCCTATTCTGCAGTTCGTTGCATATTTGAACCATTTCCTTCGAATTATCCATCATTTTTCACACATTCCCATCATTTCTTCACACATTCTCTGTAACTTCATTCTTGTCTCGACTGATAGATTCATCGCCAGGATGTACTTGCTCTGATACCAATTTGTTAGGTACCCAAATACAAGAACCTAACAAGATAACTATATTGCAATTCAAAAGATAAACTACAATATCGATAGCCTTTCGAGAGAGCTATCTCTCTCCCAAGAACTCTCTCAAGTTCCTTACACAAAACTATTCTTCAAGATATCTTCCTTCCCTCCCTACTACTTCTATTTATAACAAACTTACTTCTAACTGATTACTATAATGCCCTTAACTATATTACTAATACTGTTCCCTTATACCCCTAATAGGGCTCTCACAGAGTCTAACACCGACCAGTATTATGGTATGTTTGACAACTGTTTAAAATAGAAAATAAATAGTGTTGAAAAGCTAGATAGGTTTTGGGTTGTTGCACTTTTCATTTGGATAGTTACCCCACCCTGTACCCAAGCAAATTAAGCTGATTGGAGAGTATTTTTAGATCTATTGGCTCTTAGGCTTAGAGTGGTTATTTAATTCTTCTCTTGTATATTTTTCAATTTCGATGCCATGATTTTCTCGATAAACAAGGAACTGAAAGTGAACTTAGTATGTTGAAAATATATTTACTCCACACTTAGTTACTGAGCCTGAGGTCTTGTCTTTTCTCTTTTTACCCAGATGGATGAGAGAAATATCTCAATTGATTGTTCTTCATTAGAAGGTCAGCTTGCAAAATTGGAAGTATTTGGCTCAAATGCATCCCAACTACTTGAAAAGATTTTGCATCCTATTGCACGGTAGAAGCACATCTTATCTTACTTTAATAGATGGAGATAGTTTCCATATTGACTAATTTTACTTCTACAGGGCTTCACAGAATCTTTGGCAGTTAAAGAAGCACTCCAGTGGGGGTTCTGAAGGTGACTCTCATTTGAAGATATTTTCCAATCTTGAAAATGAGAGTTACATGCCATCTCATGAAATTGTATCTGTCACTCTCAAGGATCCTCGAACTCTACCAAAGGAAAAGATTGCAGACGTTCAAGATTCAACTTCAATGCCTAAACCTGCTGATTTGTCGACAACTTTTTCTAAAGATATTGAAATTTCAAGCAATAATGAAGTGTCGCTATCATCTCTAGACTCAAGAATCAACAGAGACGGGTTTTCACCCGAGAACAAGGAATTGTGGGATGCCAATAGTGGAATGAGGCCCCCTGTGGAAGATACTGTTATTTGTGCATCAAGACATGAGACACGGATGAATCATTTTTGCATCGATGAACCAACTGCAGAGATGTCGAAACATTTGAGCCCATTGCAATACTCCAGTACTTGCCCCGCATTGCTTTTAAATGAGAACGAGGAAAGCAGTTCACTTGTAAGGTAGCCTATTTTTCATGATTTTGTCAATTCCATCACTGAGATTGTTATTTTCTCTTTCTTTGTTTTTTTTTCCTAGTACAATGCTGTGATTGTTATTGAGGGTAAGGAATTTGGTTGATTTTTCTTCTTTCAGTTCTGGTCAATGTTTACATGCTTGGTTTCTGATGATTAAACCAGTACATTGCTTTATCATCTTATTCTACATGATTGATCAAACATCTCTTTTGAATTGAATGAATGAACACCAAGTATGATGCATATGTAAATGTTCTGTCATACGCTTTTAGACTATTCTTCCCCTTGTCATCAGTTTTTATTACAAAATGGGATTTGGGGCTCTGAGAAAGAAATGTCAATTGTTTAGTAGATGCCAGATGGTTCTGCTTAAAATTTTATTCCGCATTGATTGGTTTGCTCTCAAGTATGACGACAAGCCTTATTTCCAACATCAATTAAGACGAGCTTTTATTAAGCAACAAAACGATTGTGTCCTGCTAAAGGTCTTTTTTACTGACGAGTATCAGTATGTGAAGGTTTTTTTTTTTTTTTTTTTTTTTTTTTTTTTATTTGAATGGGAAGGTTTGTTGTTCTCATTTAGTGTTATAATTCTTTAAAAACTTGAATAAATCATATTAAGATACCAATTTCACTAGACATTTCCACCCTTTCGCTATGTTTGTCTCATAAGACTTGAGTTGATTTCTCTTTCTTTGTTGTGTGTTTTTATGGATGATGATAATGCGAGACCGGTCTTTTAGTTTACACATACTGTAGTTCATCGAGGGCATTTAATGATAGCAATGCATTTCTACGTCATATTTCAGATGGTCTATCATACTTCCCATAAGTTGGGTTAAGGCATTTTGGATTCCGCTAATATCCAGGGGCGCTCGTGCAATCGGTTTGAGGGAGAGACACTGGATATCATGTGAAGTAAGTAACGTTTCAATACTTTTTATCTTTTCTTTTCAGTTAGGCCCCAGTTGTAGAAATCACATAATTACTTCTCTCTATCTCCCTTTCCTTACATTGTAGGTGGGATTGCCATCATTTCCTTGGGATTTTCCTGATTGTGCCGCCTACTCGCGGTTCATGGCAAAAGAAGCTACTGCAGTTGATAACAAAGCTGAGTGTTCTAATTTCATTAAAAGACCTTTTAAGATTCCAATTCCACCACCATGGCATAGTGTCCAGTTGACTCTTACCAAAGGACCTGATGGAGTGGAAAACAATGGAGCTTCTACTGAGAAAATTTTGGCCCACTGTGAAACCGCAATGGTCGGTGTTCGTCATGGGAAGTCATTCGATGGGATTGTGGCTAGAACGTCCTCTTTGTTGTTTGATTTTTTGAATGAAATGAACCTTGGACATTTACCTCTGTTTCCTAAAGGACAAGATAAAAAGGCTAGAATTCTTGAGTTTCTTAACAACAAAAGCGCACTAGATCAGTGCAAAAATAGTATCAACCAAACTAGTTATACTACAAGATCATGTTTCGTTAGAGTTCTTCTCCGTGCATGTAAGAAGGGCTCGTTCGAAGAGGGAGCAGTTATTTGTGCACCCAAGTCATCTGATCCTTTGCGGACTTCTAGGTGATTAATCTTTTCATTTTATTTTTTAACTCTTATCAAAAGTTTACGATCGACCTTATTTGAACAAGATTTGTTCTATTGGATGAACAACTACGTCTTTGAATTCTAAAGTCAATAAACCTTGTACTAATGGTGCCACATGATCTTGCAGGTTGGAAGATGATGAAAGCGCACTCCGAGTTCCCGAATCTGCTATAAGGCATTACTTCAAAGAGCAGTCGCCTTCAACGTGGGAACTACAACTACCAGAAGATTACATTGCTAGGGAGTCTCATAGGTGGCCAATAGGATTTGTCACCACAGGATTCGTTCATGGAAGGTTAGGATACTTGGGCTTTCTTGAATTCAACTAGACAACTTCCCGGTATGTTTAAGGCGTCGTTTTCCTTTTTGTCGTTATGATATTTTGACGTGGTTCTTGCAGCAAGAAGCCTGTTGCAGAGGGTCTTTGTGAAGCAACATTACTAGCTCGTCTTCGAGAGCAACAGTGGGACGGTATGTTTGCAAAGAAGAAGGAACAGATATATGTGCTTGTTAGGAACATGAGATCTTCAGCATACCGAGTTGCTCTTGCTACCGTTATCCTCGAGCAGCTGGAAGATGATTTAGAGTTTATGTAACTTTAAAGTTGTAATTTTAAGGCTAAGAGAAGCCATCAATTTTGATCTCCTGATGTTTATTTTAATTTTTTCTGATTTATAGTGCAAAAGTTAGGCCTCACTTCATTTATTTTTCATCTTTCTGGCTAATGTAATTACATGTTTATGAGGGAAGGGAGGATGTGGAATGGAGGAATTTTTTTCTTAGTTGTTAATTTTGAGACGTATTTTTAAAATAATATCATATCCAATTTTATGCTAAAAAATGCTCCAAAAATAATTTCGACGACTTCCAGCACGTCTTAGGAAAAAAGAATCAGCTGCAAGTGTCAGGAAATGACATATATCAGATTTAAATAATGTTGCTACTTTTTTGGAGTGGTTATATTCCTATCCTCTAATCCAAAATTCTTGGGTTCATGTCAATTTTTTTAACCAAAGTAGCAAACAATTCTATTGGACTTGGGATTGTGGGGGCAAATTGTAGACAGCACAAGGGATTGCGAGACAACTCGAGGTGGAGGTAAAAATACAAGGTACTTTGTTGCTTAATTTGACTTTTATGGAAGCTTTAACAATTTATGGATGGGTGATAGTATTAGCACTTTTATTTTAAATCAACATGGCTGCATGTCATCTCTTTTAATTAGGGATAGCAACGGGGCGGGGCCGGGAGCCATCCCCATCCTTGAAATTTTGGGGGTGGGGACGGGGCTGAGGGGGCCATCCCCATCCCCGCCCCGTTGGCAATTTTTCCCCATCCTTGCCCCGTTCTCCAATTTTGGGAGCGGGGACAGGACGGGGATTCCCTGATCGGGGACGGGTTTCCGCTCGTTATAAATATATATTTTTTTTAATTTTTTAATTAATTTTTGTTATTATTAGTATAAAAAGTGACTAAATAGAGTATTAGCTTGAGTTTTTTTAATAAAAAGTATTTATAAAATTAATATATATTAATACTATAATATAAAAAAATAGAAAAAGTAATAAAGAATTAAACGGGACGAGGATCCCCATCCCTGGGAATCTCCAACCCGATCGGGTTGGGTACCCACGGGGATCGGATCCCGCAGGTATTTTTGCCATCCCTACTTTTAATGGTGGAGAAATTTTGAAAGTATTATTTTTTAAATAAGTTTTGAATTAGTATTATTTTCAAAATAAGTTTAAATATTAGCAATATTATAAAAAGTCGGAATTAAGTCTCTCTGACATGGAATGATTTGCAGCATGTAGATTATAGAAAGCACAATAACAAATCTTCATCCATCGGAGACATATAGTCTCTAAGAGTAGCTAATAATCTGTAATTGGAATGTTAAAATACTATTTTTGTTCTATTTTAGTTTGTACGTGGTCTAAATTAGTTTTAGTCCTATATATTTTAAAAGGGAAATCGGAACAATCCCTTCATTTTGTTTTTTTAATCTCATTTCTTTTTATTAATAATTTCAAGACAACAATACACCAAATATATATTAAGGGACTACTGTTGTACTTAGAATTTATATTAATATTTTACAAACGGATATCAACATGGTGACATTTTAAACGTATGGATCAAAACGAATGTTTAGAAAATACATAGACTAAAATGAATCAAAATTGAAAGTCCTAAAATAATTTAAATAAATATTTATAAAGTATAACCAAAATGTACCCAAACTAAAAACACAGTAACCGAAATAATATTTAAACTTAATTAGAAATCCATATCCAACCTAAAGATTGAAACAAACACCACCCTATTATCTTAGAGGGAGAAGCCATGGATTTACAGAAGAAATCATTCAAAGAAATAGAGAGAGAGAGAGAAGTGGAAAGTGATGGGTGTGATTGGACAAATGGTAACCCAAACCCAGCGCTTTGCAGCCTTTTTTTCCTTTGATTTGACACTTATTGTTCAAAACTTGAAAAAGAGATTGTGATCTGTGATGTTAAATTATCATAATACCCTTTCCYTTTCTCTCTCTTCATCACATTTTCCACTGGCTCTTTTCTGCTCTCCCACTTCTCACTGTTTGTTCCTCCTCTTTTCTCTCACACTACTCATCGACTCTGGTTTCAATAACTTTTTAGGCAAGAAAATTCCACCCCATTTTACCCTTTATTTGATTTTTTTAACTTTTTAACACAAGTTTATAATCTAAATATTACATTAGTTTTGAGATGAGTTCGTAGTGTGGATCATGGTAGTAAACTTAAACTTATATCTCCCATGAACAACTGGATCGATTAAAAATCGGAAGATATTACGAGAATTTGCATTCCCTTTCACGATCTACCTCGTAGTTTTGGAGCCGTTAAGATTAATTTAAAGAGTGTCATCGTAGAAGTTTTTTTGCATTTAAACACCCTAGACAAATTTGATTGTTTATATGTTTTAGGTTACGGATCATAAACTCCTACGTTAGATATAAATAATATTGAGAACAAAAACTAGAAAGTTACTCAAATTATCTTTGGTTTAATTGCACTCACAGATTTTCAAACTTACCATTGAACCTTATCATTGATTCAGTTAAAAAGTTGGTCCAGAAAACTCCACGAAAGAACCAACATCTACCTTATCTGATTAGACAAATATTTTTATTTTATTGATCGAAAATACCTTTCACCATTGTTACTCCTGGTATCGTATCTTTGTACACCTCGCATGCTAGTTAAATTATTACACTCTTAATTTTCTAACCAAATTATTGACATAGTCCACTATTATTTACTAATTATGTAAAGTTTGAGGGTATTTTTTTAATTATTTTATTTTGGAGACCCTCTTTACAAGGCTTGTGTAAGTGTGAGATAGTGATTGAGTCATGGACTGCCACTGACTTGTCTTTTCATCTGTAAAGAAATGATCATAGATTCGCTTTATATATTACACTCTTATTATATAATGCTTAAGACCTATCAAATCTTACCTCATAATTACGCATTCTATTTCTACCTTCATAAAATACGTGGAAATCCAATATTTGATATATAAATTTTACCTCAAAACCACAACATTGTTTGATATAAAAACCCCACTAGATTGGATTATCAACTCTTAATTCACAAATACTCGTTAAAGGTTCTTCTTTTAATAACGTTTTCATTTATTATTTATTGTTTTTTTTTATTTTATTGAAAAATTTAAGCATTTAACCATTATTTATGTTTCTTATTTATCATATAAATTGAGGAAAAAAAGGTTTCTTATTTCTTGTTTTGTTTTTAATGAAATCAAAGTTTCCTTCTTTTTTTTTCAATAGAAAAGATGAAGAACGATAAATCATATTTAATTTTCTCTATTAAAAAAGAGGAAATAAAAAACAATAAAGATAAACATTACCAAATAACCCGGTAAGTTAATACAGATTTATTTTTTAAAACTTTTTTTAGATTCATTTATAATTTGAAGACATGGCTTGTCTTTAGAGTATCTTTTGACTTGTCYTTTCAAAAGATATAATTACCTCCTAGAAGATTAGATAATATTTTTCATATTACATCTCATATCATCAACCAAATATCATATTACTAATGAAATTGATCTAAGACTTAGACATTGAAGAGCTTGTTTGGACCAAGTTTGCATTATTAAGGATTTTTTTGGGGGGACAAAGGAAAATGGCAAAAAGTTTGTCCAAAATGAGCAGTGGTCGTGAGAAACATGTTCCCCGGCAAAAACGGAAACCTTAATTAACTTTCACGTCCACCTTATTCCTTCTTCTCTACGTTTAATTAAACCAAAAAAAAAGAAAAGAAAAGAAAAAAAGTGTTGTTTACAAAGGTTTCAGAGAATCCATATCTACAGCTCCATCTCTTACTTTTCTTTCCCATCTAAAAAACGCGAAAATAGTTACATTACACATGTTTACAACACTTCTTCATATCTAAATATTTGTGGTTAATTTTATCAATATAATACTTAGATGATACATTAATAATATTATTTAAAGACAGCACGTTATTCATGCAAGTTTAGGTCGAACTAGAATAATTAAACAAATGACCGGTAGAGATTTCAATTCGATCTAAAATTAAAAGTTTAAAACTTGTTAGTGTATTTTTAAAAGCACAAGCATTAGATGATTCAAAATTTAGTGGCCTATTTAAAGTTTTTTAAATACAAATCCTAAATACACACAATTTTGATAAGGGGATTGCAAATTAAATGGAGAAAAGAAAGTTGAAAAGGAGTGGGAAGGCATATGCAAATTAAAGCAATTAAATTTGGGTGGGTTTCCCATAAACAAGGGATTGGTACAGAGGGAATGTTACATGCCAACATGAAAGCAGCAACAAAAGAATATGAATTAATCCATCCATTCCCCTCTCTTCCTTTTTCCACATTTCCATCAATATTTTTAAAATTTTCCATTTCCTCTCCTCTCGCATTAAAAACTCTTCATTTATTTTCTTTCTAATTTCCCTATAAAAACCCCTCATACTAATCCTCTTCACACTCACCCCCCACCGCTTGCCATGGCGGTTCCCTTCTTCTTCTTCCTTAGAAAGCTTCTATTTTTTTTTTCCTTTCTATGTCTGAAGAATCCATGGTTGTGGATTGCTAGGGTATTTGGCTGATGGGTTAAAGTTAGAACTTCATATCTAGGTTTGGTTCAATCCTTTGCTTTGTTGGCATGAAGGCTTAGTTTTTTTCCCCTCTCTAGAAAAAGCCATGGTTGTGGCAGGCTAGGGTTTTCAGAAGAAGGGTTAATTAGAGTTTGAATTTAAAAATTTGAGCTCAAAATGCTTTTATCTCAATTGGGTTGCTTGCAAACTTTGATATTTAAACTTAGAACTTGTAAAGTTTGTAACTTTGATAGTTTGAAGTCTCTAATTTTGACCATTTCTTGGCAAGCTAGGGTTTTCAGAAAGAGGGTAAGAATTTATTTAAAACCCAAAATGCTTCTATCCAAATTGGGTTGTTTGCGAACTTTGATAGTTAATTAAAATAGTTAAATTTAATTATTTGAAGCCTCTAATTTTGGCCATTTTGGGCAAGGGATTTGGGTGGCAAAAGAGGGAGCTTTCTTCAGTCCAGCATGGGAGGTGGTGGGATTTAATTAGCTGCTGACTCATTCATCCAAATAATGAGTTTAAGAGGAAAAAGGAAACAAAAAATGCTCATTAAATGAGTGAATGATGCAGGAGACAGATTATTGAATCTTAAGCCTTCCGTTCTTGGACTGAAGGGAGCTCCCTTTCCAGTAATCCATCATCTTACTCTTCATCAAAGGTATGCTTTTTTTTTTATGATATTTAGGGGTGTGGGTGAGTCAACCCATCATTCTTCGATCGGAGATGTATATCAATTACTGATGAGTTATAATCATTTTTACATCAAAGGTACGTTTCTGGTTTCCTTTTGTTTTGAACTTCATTGTGAGTTGCATCACATTTTTTTTTGGCAGAGAACATTGGAGGAAATTAATGGCGTGATCTCTTGTAATTAAAGCTATACCATACTCAATGTTAATTGTAGGGTTATATGTTGTATGTTTAGTGTTCTTCAAGCTTGAGGAATGTGTGTTTAATAGGGCCCCTAAATCTTGTGAAGGGTTTGTTAGCTTTGAAGTGTATTATAAACTTCTTAACCTTTTTGTTTTAGTTTTATTTTTGAATTCAATAATCAATAATATGTGACTGTGAGTGTAGTACTTTTGATTTTTTTTTTTTGGATGAATGTATATATGTCTTTCATCAACTGAGTTATGGTTAGCTTTAGTTTAATCTTTGATAATCTTACACTAAATAAATTATTGAAATTTTAAAATCTGATTGTGTCTAATTAATCGATTCTAAGTTTGGATATCTTAGCACACTCGTTTGTTGGTTTGAAAATTAGTACAAGGTTCCTTTAACAATCAATGGAATGGGAGAGTTAATGACATTATATTATCATGTTAAATTATCATTTAACTAAAGAAATTCATGCTAATTGGCAACTATTAATTTGATAATTTATTGAAAATTTRGCCGTTGTTATGTTTATATTGTGGAACTTGAACTTTTGGCAGGTTTTGCTTTGATGTACAATCTCTTTGAATTAACAACCTTCATTGGAGAGCTTATTCCTATGTAATGAAATTTGTAGTTGGAGCAGCCGTAATGCAGGGCGGAGGACGGCGGCCGGAGACACGGCGGCGTGGGGGCGGTGGGTGTGGAGATTTTTATTGACAATTGGGACACGCATTACGACGAGTGGCCTTCTCTTGGGGACATTTCCCTCATGGCTGCAGCAACAAGTTCCCATACATGTCTCCTTTCCCTTCAATTACCAAATTACCCTCCCCCCTTTTTTTTCTTTTTTCTTTTTTCCCTTCAATAAAAGAAAAAAAATCAACTTTTGTAATTTTGGAAATGAATTCATTCATAGTGCTATTACGAGTGGTTGTAGATCATGCTAGTAGTTTAGAGAGTAATTAATTTTTTTTAAATACATCATTTTTTGTTTTGGGACAAGATGACATCTATTCATACTTTAAATTTTTGTTAATTTATTGAGTATTATCCTGCATAAGTTTATGAATAGTCAAAGTTAATGTTCACTTATGGTGAGATACTATTTCAACAATATGATAATAAATATGAATTAAATTGTAAAATTATCTAGATATTAAGGAAAAAGTTTCTGCAAAGTGCAAATCTTAACTATTGGTTCCAACAATAATGAAAGTATTACCGAAATAGTTGTTGTAATTTTTATTTATATTGTTTAGTTTTGAGTGAAAAAAACTTCTGTTTTTTTCTTCCCTCTAATTTCTAACACCATTATTATTTTTCTTTTTCCCACAGATAAAATTCATTTAGAACTTCATTGGATGTTACAATATTTATTTGTATTTCTTGTCGCATTGGCACTGTTATAGAAGTTCCATAATTATAGTAATTTTTCTCATTTATTAAGATTATAAAATATATTGAATATTATTTATTTTTTTCTAGCTTATAGCATGATAGTATCGGAAAGTTTTAATTAAAGAGTGAATATTCTTGTCTCGAATGATTAAATTAAACTCACAAGTAATTATCTAAAAGTGTAATTTACAGAAGTACTTATAATGCATTTTGAGTTGATTACTTTCACTACATCAAGTATTCTAAATACGATTGATTAAATTATTTTTTGGTGTCTGTCGTTGCATTTTCATGTTTTTACTTTTAGCTTTTCTATTCTAATTCTTGAAATTTGCTTCTGATTTTTGTTATTAAATTATTATATCCTACAAAATGCAAATTTTATATAGTACACAATGTATACTTGTAAAGGTTTTTATTGCTCAAATTTTATGTCAAAATAGATTTTTATGTTGCTCAAAAAACTAATTCTTTTAAAAAAGCATAGAGATTCAAAAAATATATGTATAATTTACACCATGAATAAAATTTGGTTACATATATTATTTTTATTATAGCAAGTGGGTGTCAGAAAAGATGAACACTTCACTCTAAAGGGAAAAAAACAAAGGTTAAGTACACAATCTCAAGTTAATTAATTAAAGAATCTTATGAAAAGCAAATCCTGTTTTTTCATCCCAAGATTTGGATTTATCATTTCTCTTGCTTTAATTATGTGATATGTTGATTCTTTTTTCACTTTCTTGAAAACAAAACCCTAGCTTAGTGTGTACTTGAAGGTAGAGCAAATTATAAAATATTGTTGGCAAAATATTTTAATTTGTAAATATGTCAGAGGTTTTATTTAAGTCCTCAAAATGAAAAAGATATAATATTAATCCTCTAAATTCTAAAAAAGATTCCAAATTAAATCCGTATGATTCAAATCTAAGCCATTAATTAATAATAAAAAGAGAGAATGATATGTTTTGTGGTCTATTATGATTTATGTCTCGAGTGTATTTGGGAGTGGCCAAAATCACCTTTTTCAATTCTTTTTTTCATGGATCGTGTTTGGTACATTGGGAAATTGATTTTAAGAAAGTCTAAAATCACTTTAAATTATTTTTAAAGTATCGTCAGATATGATTTTGAAAAATCAATTATACTTAAATCTCTTTTTACGAAATCATTAATTCTACTGTCACCCCCAAACACACCCTACGATTAAAATATATTGATGCCTAGCATGAAGGATGAATATGATACACACGATTTACTTATAATAAATTGAGAAAATATAACGTTAAATTCGATTTTTTCCTCAGGAAATAAATATTTCTTTTAAAATATACATTATGCACGTTGGATAGTGATTTGAAATCATACATGAAAAATAACTGAGGGACTAAAAATGTTACAAAATTAAATTTTAGCTTATAATTACAGAACTTAACATAAATATAAAATTTTATTAGGTTACCTTTTAAAACCACTTTTTAGATCGAATCTCGGGGCTTTCATACTTTCATTTAGTATAACAATTGGTACGAGGGTAAAGGGTGGATTGACACGTGTCTGAGCAATTGAGTGAGATGCGACGACCTGGCAATACAGTGAAGTTGCGGGGACGAATTAGGTTGACTTCGCCCTACCGTCACCGACTGAGTGAGGTGCGGCGACCTGGCGATGCAGTGAAGCTGTGAGGGACAAACCAATTTGACTTCGTCCTACTGTCACCATCATCGGTGTGAAGAAAATGCATCTTTGACGGACTATGGTCGGTGCCCATCACTGATATGGCCACTGAGATATGTGGTGAGAATCTCGACATTCATAATTAACTGATTATCGGGTTATGTTCGAATTCCTTTTGAGCATTCTCTAGCCACAACTAACTTATCCATTATCAGATTGCTCAATCAGTCTTGTAGGTCACATGACTCACCAAAAGGATAAGTCTGATTGTTTGGACGGATATTTTCGTGCAAGAACAATAAGTTCGAGGTGGAAGATTGAACTTTTGAACTAAAAAAAAGATAATTAGTGCTTTGTCTAAGCTATGCTTGAATTAATATTAGATTTTTGTGTTATCGATTGGTCAATACACCATATTTAACCAACAGAAAATGCAAATTTGTTTATTGCATAACCTCTTGATTGGAGATATATGTCAGCTGATCTATTTTCGTTTATTTTCGTTTTGGCCATTTAGTCTATATTTTGTTTTTTCAAAATACTTGTCATTTAATCTACCGGTCTTTTAAATTCAGTGTTTAAATTTAAGATTCATTGGAACAATTTCAATAAAAAAATATATAAAAAATATGAAGGTTTAAAAGTACATTATCCCTACCAAAAAGCCCCTCTAAATGATAAAGAAGACCCACTGGATTTACGATGCGGAAGCAAGAGGCCCAAATGGTGGAAGGCTGACCCACTGCCCTCAGCTACAGACCATTTCGAGAGCTCCAAAACCCCAATTTTTAGGGACCCCTCGCCGGGCGAAGGTCTGAAAAAAGAGCCCGACTTGGTTTTCGGTGGACGGCGCCGTGAAGAATTGGCGGCGGATTGAGTATTAGAAAGAGGAGCTCGCACCGCTCAAGGAACAAGTAGTGATTGAATTGGCAGTCAGCAGAGGAAGGAAGAAACAGGGTAATTATTATTTCTTCCCAACACAAGATTGGTGGTTAACATTCGATTTCTATTTTCTTATTCTACATATTTGATTATGGAACTGAGTTCAGAGTGTTTTCTTGCTCGTTTCTCTTTATTCTGGGCAAATGTTCATTATAACCAATCAAAATTAGTGAGAGTGGAGTCTTTTCTGGTTGTTAGTATCTTTATTGGGTTCTTTCTAGTTTCTACCACACCCTGATTTGCTGAAAGTGCCGTACTTCATTTGGATGAAGTTTTTGTGCCCTTCTCGTTTTTGGGCAACAAGTTACAGCCTTGAAACATGTTGAAATATTCTATATCTGTAATTTCATGTTGTGTTGTGTGTGCTTTTTTCCTTTTAGCTTTTTAGTGGCATTGAGCGACTTGCACATTTTTGTTTATATGATTTCGTCCAGGTTTGCATCTAGTCCTGTAAGATTCGCTTGGGGAGTCAGAAGCCTCGTTTATCCACTTGCCTCACAGTTACAATGACTGATATCACGTGAGCTAACTCTTTTCTTCCCTGGTTGAGTCTCATATGTTCCCCCGCGAAGGGTCTGCAAGAAATAAACTCTTTAATGGAAAATTGCAAAGTCCGATGTATTTTAAACAAATTTTGATTTAGAAATTTCTACTTTCAGGTCTAGGTTATGTGTGAAGAATTTGCCCAAGTACATAGACGAAGATCGCCTTCGTACCCTTTTCTCCAAAAAAGGAGAGATTACAGATGTTAAGCTCATGCGTACCAAGTATTTTTCATACCATACACATGTGTTTCTGCCTTTTGTTGTGTTATTTTGGTTCTTACAAGATATAATGTTGACATTGCTTCATAGAATTTGGTAACAGCATGCTATTTGCTTCTTGAATTTTTATTTTCAAGGGATGGTAAGAGCCGGCAATTTGCTTTCATTGGGTTTCGCATGGAACGTGAAGCTCAAGAAGCAATACGATTCTTCAACAAATCTTTTATTGATACTCACAGGATTGCTTGTGAGGTCTGTAATATTCGATGTACTTATTTCTATCTTTTATTGTAGTTTACATTATTGTTGATGTTTACATCAACTAACTAGTTGTATATATTTTCTCTTTTACTCTTTCTACACTCCAGCCAAGAAGAATGAAAACATCAAATGATTGATCAGGCATGAAACTGTTAAAATGGAATAAAGGAGTGATGTTATTTGTTTTGGGAAATTAGAGGATGTAATTATATTCAGCTATGTTTTAATTATTTATTACTATTCTTTTTTAAAACATCATTATATATTCAAGGGACAGTTTGTTCATTCATTGCATCAAGAACTCTCACGAAAAAGGTGGAAAAGTATAACTATTAGTTAGAGTTATAATGTTTTAGTTGTCACTAAGGTATGCTCTTAGCAGAAGTTAAAAGGATAGGGAACAACTGAAAGGTTTCAGGATTAGAAGAGTTTAGAAGCATGACTTCTCAAACACTTTCAGTTTGTTGATGGTTCCATCTTGTTTTGTTTCTGTAGAGATGAGTCTTTTAGGTGCATTTTAATGTCCTTTGATCCTTGAGAAGGCATCAAGCATTGGCATTAATCTAAGTGTTTCTTGGTTGACATTTACTGCGAATTGTGTTGCAAATCTGGTCATTTTGCACAGTATGTTGATTATTATTCTGTTTATGAGATTTTAGCTAGGAATATTAGCTTTTGGTTTGGGTGAACTGTTTTGCTTGCGTGAAGATAATTAATTAGACTGCATAAGTAGGGAAGAAATGTTCTCTGATACCATTAGGTGTGTAGATACATTTGTTGACTTGATTATTATTACTTAATCTTGTTTTTCTTTTTGCAGGTTGCATGGAAAGTTGGGGATCCAAAAATTCCCCGACCTTGGAGTAAGCATTCTAAAGAAAAAAAGGGCACTGAAGATGGGACGAAACTAGAAGACAATAAAAGTTCAAGTCTTTTGGGGTCTAAAGAGGGGAGAGACAATTTTAATTTGAGAATTCAAGACGATGACCCTAAAATCCAAGAGTTTCTTCAAGTGACACAACCTCGGATTAATTCAAAATTGTGGGCAAATGACAGTTTGATGGCTCTAGCAGCTGATCAAAACGGAAAAGGAAGGGAGAAACCAAGTCAAATGAAAAAGGAAGATGGAAAGAAGTTGGAGCTGGTGAATGTTGATGGAGATAATGATGAGGAAATGCAAACTGCATTGCACAATACTCATGTATCCGTTAAAAACTCTGCTCATAATGATGAAATTTCAGATATGGAATATTTTAAAAGCAGGGTGAAGAACAACTGGTCGGATTCGGATACTAGCGACGATGAAAACAACAATGAGGATGTTAAAAAAGAGGATGAATCCATAAAGAAAGAATTGGAGATACAGGATTTCAAATTGCCACCAGAAACAAAGGTCAAAGGACAGGACCATTCCAATCATTGTTATACAGGTGATTTAAACATGGAGAAATCCTCATCAACTCTAGAAGATAAGAAGGATGAAGTTCTTGAGAGTGGGCGACTTTTTGTTCGTAATCTGCCATATGCAGCAACGTAATAATCCTTTTTGCAATTGTTCAACTGTGCCTTTTCTTTTGTTTTTATTTATATTTTATTTAAACAAGTCTGCTGCACTGCTTAAAGGATTTTTTCCCCTTATTATTGTTGTGTTTGGGATATTATCATCAGTGAAGAAGAGTTAGAAGAGCACTTTAAAAAATATGGCACTGTCTCAGAGGTACACATTGTTGTTGATAAAGATACAAGACGGTCTAAAGGCATTGCTTATATCCTTTACAGTCTTCCAGACTCTGCAAAAAGGTATTTGTTTGTATGAGAATGTGTTACTGATTTACTTGCTTCTGTTTGTCTTTGTTTGTCCTGACGTATAATGTTTCTTGTGGCTCCAATGGCTGAATCGGGGATTTATAGTTAATCTCAACCTCCTCAACTATTTCTAATTGCTTCTGGGGTGTTACCTGAACACATGCCTTCCAAGACTGATCTAATTTTGAGATCTTTGGGAAAAAAATGAAACATGAAAAAACTAATATTTTATAGTGGTTTTCCTCCTCTCTTCTTTCTTGCTTTCTTTTGATCTTAAGATAATTTCAAATAAAATAACGGGAGTATGCTTGGTTATGTTCTTGTCGCTTCTTGTACATTCTTGAAACAATTGGACCTATTAAGAAAATTACTTTATTATATTGTTTACTGAAGGGCACTTGAAGAATTGGATAATTCGATTTTCCAAGGGCGATTAATGCATGTCATGCCTGCTCAGCTAAGAAAAACTTCTGAGAAAACAGAGTAAGTTCCATTAGTGTATGTTCCCAGTGCCTGGATTGCACAATTTTGAATGTTACTGCTATCCTTATTCCCCCCTCCTCATCAAATATATTTAAATTTAATGGAGAATGTGGCTCACTGGACAGGGCAGATATTTTAGGAGACCAACAAAGGTCAAAATCCTTCAAGCACAAGAGAGAGGAAGAGAGAAAAGCATCTGAAGCTAGTGGCAATACAAAAGCATGGAATAGTTTATTCATGCGCCCTGATACAGTATGACATAACCTTGTGTGTTTCTTTGTTTCTTTTTCCATTTGCTGGGGTCGATAACTTCTTTATAAGAAAGAATTACTAGATACAGGGTGATTACTGATTAGTCTTTTGCTGTCCATTCAAAAGACCTTGCAAGGAAGAGTATGAGACACATTTTTTAAGAATTGTAGATGGAATATTGAGTATACTAACATGATATGAAATATACGATTTAGCATAATAATACTTTTTGGGAGAATAATTGCAGAAAGAGCATGATTGCCTAGGTGCAGGCGCTTGCCATGGATGATCTTTGGATCTAGATGACTTGTCCGTCCTAGCCCCTTGTCCAAAATCTCATAAAAAGCATTACATTGAACAGTATTCTATTAAGAAAATTTCCTACCACCTTCATCTTTATAAAATTAAAATTTAGTTGTGAGTTTGTTGTCAGGCACCTTGATTTCTTTTGTCTACAGGTTGTTGAAAACATTGCTAGAAAATATGGTGTTAGTAAGGGTGAATTACTGGACCGGGAGGCTGATGACCTTGCTGTACGGGTTGCTTTGGGTGAGACTCAAGTAGTTGCAGAGACAAAGAAGGCCCTTACAAATGCTGGAGTAAATGTTGCATCTCTAGAGGAATTTGCTTCTGGTAAAGCTGATGGACTCAAAAGGAGCAATCATGTTCTTCTCGTGAAAAACTTGCCTTATGGTTCTTCGGAAGGAGAACTTACAAATATGTTTGGGAAATTTGGTAGTTTAGATAAGCTCATTCTTCCACCGACAAAGATATTGGCTTTGGTAATTGTTTCTATATATCTTTAAGTTAATATATCGTAGACTTAATGATTTCTCTATAACACTTGCATGATTAATATTACAATAAAAGATTTCATCTACATCCACCGTTTATGGTTTTTTCAACTGTTTTTTTTTCTTTTGAGTACATCAAACTCACAAGTCACAACTAGTCGGACATAGGTGCCTTAATCCACTGAGCTCGGATTGACATTTTTTTTTCAACTGTCAATGATAAAGTATCCTGTTACTTTAACCTTTATAATTTAATCTTTGAACTGCTTTCCTCTGTTTTGATATTCAGGTCGTTTTTCTTGAGCCATCTGTAGCCCGTGCTGCCTTCAAAGGTTTAGCATATAAGCGTTACAAGTAAGCTCATTCTCCTTTCTTATATGTTTGAAAACACCTGTGGAATTTTATGGCATGTACTTAATGGAGTTGCATTTTACATTGTAGTGCCCATCATAGGTTAAGGAATATTATGCTGTGCTGTCTTACACTTTTTAGATAGAAACTGATTGATTTTTGTGTTTTTATGTTGCATCAAGCTAAGAATATAATTAATATCCCAAATAATAATGGCATATAACAAATTTCTTAGATTTTTGAGTTCAACAATATGTGGAGTAGGGATTAAGATGCTCAGGACAATAAATTTCTTAGATTCTAATATTGTGGGAACTATACTTTCCTTAGGAATTCAACAATGGGGGAAATCTGAGATTAATTTAGGGCCTCTTTGGTAGGGATTTTGGGTTTTTATTTCTTGTGCTCTGATTAAATGGATTCAGAGAGTATTTGTTTGATAGATTTTTTTTAAAAACTATTTTTGGATTTTGTGATCTAAAAAGGTGGAAATTCTGAAAACAATATTTTTATGTTCTTAGTGTTTTCAGATTTTAAATTTGAAACTTTAGAATGCTAAATTACATTAAAAAGGAAAAAAACTTTGATAAATACACTATTTCATGTTAAAAACTCGTTTAATTAATTAATTATTTTTTGATAAGAAACACGTGTATTGAGCTGAGAAAGAAAGGCAGGCTGTCAGGGATAAGTACAACTTGATCATAGATAAACTGTAATTACAATTTGCAAAAGAATTTTCTATGATTTAAGCACCATGTAGAAGCAGTAATTTGTACACTACTACAAAATAATTCGAAGCGATGGTTGATGTTGTTAAAGACAGGTAGATTTCTGTCTCTCCAGAGGCACCAAAGAAGATCTCTAGTTGCACTACCCGGAAGAATTTTCATTTTTCCCTTAAGCAGCCACCTTTGGAAAACCTCTTGTAGCCAATCATCTACTGCCCTAGGCTTACAAGAGGAGAAACCCACCTCTTTCATAACAAATGTCCAACTTTTGTAAGCAAAAGGGCAGATTTTATTTTTTTAAAAAGTTAAAAATGTTAAACATAATATATTATCAAATTATATAATATTGTAAATAATTATATAAAATTTATAACATGTGAATAAAGTAATTAATAATATTCTATATTTAACTAAATATTTACCTGGTAGGTACTACTAGTTTAAAAATATATTACTAAAACACATGTTAGAACAATTTTTTAAATTGAGATTTAATTTTCAAATTTGCTACTAAACACATATTTGAAAACACTGAAAACGTGGAATACAACTCTGTTTTAAAAAACTCTTTGTTTTTAGATTTTTGTTTTTTTTAGATTACCAACCAAACACACTCAACATTTTAAGGTTTTATAATTGTGTGTT
The DNA here is from genome assembly GCF_001995035.1 of Momordica charantia. The sequence continues at coordinate 1,089,210 of NW_019104496.1, forward strand.
TGGGCGGATTAAGAGGAGAAGTATTGTTTTCATTTCTGAATTATGATGTCTTGATGGAGTATACGGGATGAAAGTTATAGCAGTATAATTGACGACGAGTTGATGTATCTTCTAGAAAAGATATTTCTGGATTTGTCTTAGCCTTCAAATTATTTTGAAATACGATAATATAGTTTTAACTCTCTTATTCTTGATGTGACATGTGAGCATGTCCACCCTTCTATTAGCAATTACTATTATCTATACTAATAGTTGGGGTTTTTCTTGCTGGAAACATAATGTTTCTTCATTGTGGCATTCACTAGGGATACTCCGTTATATTTGGAATGGGCCCCTGACAATATTCTTAGTCAAAGTCCAATGGTTGGCAATGTGAAGGATGAGAAAGTTGTTGGTGAAAATGATGCTAAGAGGGTGTTATTAGAGCAGGCAGTGGAAGGATTATTGGATGTTGAACTTGACCCCGATAGAGTTGAGGTTTGTCCTTATGGAACTTTCTCTTGTTTTTCCCTATTTCCATTGTTGTTTATCTACTGTGATGGATGATTGTTGATGGTTTTGTCTTATTGTCACATATTGAATAATTGGTGATCCCATTGTTTATCTGGTTATCGATCAAGAACATGCAATTTTTACTTCATGGTGGATGACATCCCTCATGTAATAATGGTTCCACTTTATTATCGATCTAGTTAGTTTAAATGTTAGAGAGGTGTGTTCCCTCTGTTTGTTTTTTTTTTCTTTTCAAATCGAGCTTTCATCAAGAGAAAAATAAAAGGATACAGAAAACAAACAATATGGCATACTAAAAGATAGCCTAACAAAAAGGTGTGCTCCCTTATTACATATGTCCACTCAGCATGATGCTCTTATAGTATGTCAAAAATTAGGTCACTGGCATCTCTCTTTCTCACACATGCGCACACACGTGCTGTCCGCTAATGGCTATGCTATTCCTGGCTCGACTCTAATAATGCAATTTTGAGGTGCACTTGCTCACATGAATTTTTCTTTTCAGGAAACCAACGTAATATTACTACAAAATCCAAATTGAAATGTTTTTAGAGCTCTCTTTTGCTCCTTACAAAGGAAACAAACATTGGAATTGTATCGATAAGTAAAAATATTTTGTTAGTTTTTGTGATCTTGTATAGTTTATATCTCAAATCAGAGTACTTTACACAACTTTTTTTTTTGATGAAATACTTCACATAAAATTCTCATTAAATTGGAGTCCTTTTGTTAAACCAACCCTGATCTTGGGCAAAGGGCTGCTTCTTCCCTTGGCCTTTATCAATGTTTTAGAAGGCTAAAGGCGGGCTTGAGGCTTTTTCTCTTGAAAAGGCGAGGCGTAAGCCTCAAGGCCTCAATTTTAATTAAAAGAATTAAACCAATCCTAAATTTGTGTGGTCAAGTATTACCAAACATAATAGTTATATAAAATTATCAAAATATCCACCTGTTGTCACTCAAAAAAAATTCTAAAAAAACATCATAACATCACTACTATTATCACCAATAGAACTTACTTATTCTATAAATTGTTGTCTTCAATATTTTTAAAGTCTAGGTAGTAAAAGTAGTAATAGATTGAATTGTTACAACTCCTGCTTAGGATTCCATACAAAAAAACTTGATATTTTTTAAGAATTGGAAAAATTAATAGTATTCTTGTAATCATTACACGAGGCGTATACTTTAAGCCTCAATGCGTTTTCAAAGAGGCGTAAGCCTCTTATAGTCCAAAGAAGGCGTAAGCCTTGAGGCTAAAAGTTAGAGCCTTGCCTCGAGGCGGGCCTCCAAGCGTAAGTCTCAAAAGCCTTTTAAAACATTGACGTGGTTGGCTGCTCCGGCTTAAAATACATGTTCGATGTCCAAAAAAATATAAAGGAAGACTTGAACATTCTAAAAGATAATTAAACATTTCGAATTTAAGGAAAGGTTAACAAGCATATGCAGATCATTCAGTATATGCTTTCATGAGTCTGTAATATTTATTCAGCGGAACAATGTATGTAACTTTTAAGCGTCAGCTAGTTTTGCTTGTTGCGTGTAGCATGCACACATTTTCTTTAATCTTATGAATATGGGAGCTTAGTTATCTTGTCTATCCAGTCTATTTACTTGCTTTTACTTTTAATCTATGTTTTTCAGTCACGATCTCTTTTTGTCAAGAACCTTAATTTCAAGACGACTGATGAAAGTTTGAGAAAGCATTTTAGTGAACACATGAAAGAGGGAAGAATATTGAGTGCCAAGGTAAATATCTTGATCTCAGCAATTCATTTTGTTGATCCCAGAAATTTAATTATGCAGCTTTTTTTTGGCAAAGTTCAGGTAAAGAAGCATATAAAAAAAGGACAGCAGGTCTCAATGGGTTTTGGATTTTTAGAATTTGATACAGTGGAGACTGCCACAAATGTCTGCAGCAATTTGCAGGTGATTGTTTTTTCCAAGCAACTTTTTGCACGAATATCTTCTTAGGAATAAATTATAACTCTTAATCCTTCTTTGTTTCAGGGAACCGTTCTGGATGGCCATGCCCTCATCTTGCAAATGTGTCATGTAAAGAAGGATGATCAAGTGCAAAGAAAAGTAGACAAGGAAAAGAGTTCGACAAAATTACTTGTAAGAAACGTAGCTTTCGAGGCCACGGAGAAGGATCTAAGACAGTTGTTCAGTCCGTTTGGACAGGTATTTGCTTCTCTTTGTTAATAGTTCAGCATTTTAACTTGTAGAAAGTAAAATTTGAGAGTTTTATTCTAACATCGGATGCTGTCAAAGTCTTTATGATGGATATGAGGCAAAGGCTTTTGCCTCTATATTCTTTTCATATGTGGGGATCTGTATCAGTCAACTTAAAAAATACTAATTTAGACTTTATTGCTCTTGATTTTGTAATTGTTCCTATAAAGTTAAAACCAAGTGGTAATATTCTCCTCATTAAAAGTTTTAATGAGTTTGAGGCCTCTATGAGCATAGTTCAATGGTTAAGACGTTTACTTCTTTAATGAGTTTGAGGCCACTATGAGCATAGTTCAATGGTTAAGACATTTACTTTTTTTCTTGAGATTAGAGGTTCAGATTTCCACCTCCACATTTGCTGTACATAAAATTTAAGGGGGAGTTTGACATGACTTTTTAGGTTTGGAAAAGTGATTTTAGCTAACTAAAGACGCTTTCACATATTTTCTTGTACTTGGTTGTATAAATGAAAGCAGTTTTGAAAATTCTAAACGCATTGAAAAACAACTTGAAATGCTGTTAGAGGAAGCATGCAATTTTTGGTTCAGGAAAAGGAACTTCATACCTTTAGTCTGCCCCTCTGATTTTCCAAATGTATGGAGTTTTGATGTAGTCTGACTAAAAGATTCAGGTTGAAAACCTTGGTTTTTTTGCAGAGTTCTTCTCACCATGGTTTTACCTTAATTCTTCGTTCATCTAAATGTCATACTACGCTACTTGAGGAGTTGTCAATAGCTCTTTTATTGTACTGCACGATTTTCATTTTGCTCTTCTTAATATTTATTTGCCTTTTCTCAGATTAAGAGCCTAAGACTGCCAATGAAGTTTGGAAAGCACAGGGGCTTTGCATTTGTGGAGTTTATCACAAAGCAAGAGGCACAAAATGCATTTCAAGCACTTTCAAACACCCACTTGTATGGTCGGCATCTTGTAAGTCTTCAACTCACCCTTGTGAACACACTGCATCACTTTTTACTTCATGTGGTGCTAAAGTTATAGCTGAGCCAAAATCCCGAAACAATGACACGTTTCTTTATGTTTGTGACTATCAGGTCTTAGAGAAAGCCAAGGAAGGCGAGAGCCTGGAAGAATTGAGGGCCCGAACAGCTGCTCAATTTAGCAATGATCAAGACAAGTCTCATAACTCAATTTTATCCAAGAAGAGGAAGAACATGGCTAACTTTGATGAAGACAATATGAAGTTTCAGAGGATTTCTGAGTAATCATATTTAAGGTGCGTGAGATTAGAAGATTATATGATCAATTTTGGTGTCTATTTGCTTATGAGTTGTACCATATCTTGTTTTCCAGTCCCCTTTAGTGTTATGGGAGCTGCTTCCCACATTTTTGACTGTTTATTCAACGCAGGAATCAGTTTCTTTTGTATTGTTACTGTAAAATATAGTTGGTATTATTTTTTTTTTGACAGTCGAAATGTATACATAGTTCTTTTCCATTTTATATAAATAATATAATAGGTTAATACATAGTCTATTTTTTTTGATTCACGTTTATCATTGTACCCTTTTAATGTTAGTCTTTGATGCTAAATGAAATATTTGAATAAATCAATTTTCCTTTCATTGATTCTCAATTGAATACCACCCCTAATTATAGATTTATTAGTATGCATTTTTTCTGCTTTTTTGAGTAGATGCAAATTTATCGATGAGTTATGCTTTTTTTGGCCATTTTTTTTCCTTCATTATGTGTTCGAAGTATCAAATCATTAAAATAGTAGGTAATCTCTTTTTAATCTCAGAGATCTGATTATTGCATTTTCAGAAGTAAAAATCTTAGTATAATGGTGTTGGAATGACTACTATTGTAATGTTTCACTTTCTTTAAAGTATTCAAGTGTTATAATATAATTTCTTAAAGCACTTTTGACTAAATATATGCAAGGACAATCAACTTTGTATTATTTTGTACATTTTGGGCTTAATTTTGTAGGGTTTTGCTCTTAGATTTTGCCAAAATTTTGTAACAATGGAAATGTTATTTTTGCAATTTAGGTCTATTATGAAATTCAAAACTTCTATTTTAGTCTTTATATTTTTTCTAATAAATATTTTGGTTCTCAAATTTTCAAAATGGCAATTTTATTCTCTGAAACTTGATTATGTCATTTCCAATGTTTTTCCATTTAATATTTGTGCACCTAATCTTTTGTTGCCGTAAATAATTTATGGAGCTTTCAATTCAACACATGTTCATGCTAACTTGTTAATACACATAAGTTATGTTATCTATATCTTAAATAATTGATGAAAAAATAATGGTGAGAATCAAAATAGTTTTGTATTTTTAAAGTTTTAAAGATTAAAATAGATACTTTTGAAAGTTCAAGTAATATAATAGAATAAAACTACAAGTCTATGGATTAAATTAAACATTTGGAAATTTTAGGTACCAAAATGAGATTTAAACCTATTTTTACTTATATACTTAAGATTTTTTTAATTTTTAATTTCCAACTTATATAGAACATTCTTATTCCTAATAGTATTCAAATACAAGGTACTTTTAATTGGTTTGGAGCATTTTTTACTAACAAATGTAACTCACTATCTAATTTCTAATCCACCATCAATTAGGTTAGTTTTAGATAATATAGTTTTTAAAGTAGAAATAAAAATAATATAGTTTTAGATAGAAAAAAAAAACAGACTTAAAGAAGGCACTTACTCAAAGTATTGGAAAAAACAGGATTATTTTTGTTAGATGAAAAATAGGAAAATTTTTCTTTCCATTACAAACAGTGGTGCTATAAAAGATCAAATTTCTGCATTAACTAAGGAGTCTCCTTAAAAAAAATTGAATGAGATTAAGGATATTGTGATTTTGGAGGAGATATTTCGTGGTACTGAAATTTGTTTCTCTTCCTCGTTCTATGAACAAGCAAGTTGTTTTATTGGTCAAAATGTGTCATTCTTTATCGTTTATTTGTACTTTTAGAATAGTTATTTTCTTTCGTGGATTTTGAATGTGGTGCGTGATCTCATGTAATCCGTTCTCGTATTATCTTTCATCTAAAAGAAGAGGAATTTATGCCATTATTCATGCATAGTAAACGGAATAAATTCTATGTCAAGTCAATGTATAAGTGTCAACTTATTGGCTTGACACATATTTGATTAATTTGTAGCTTGTGTTAGACACAAGAAAAATGAAAAAAGCAATGATATTAATTGATTTGATTTTAAGTGTGATTCTGAATTGCCATATGATGTGATAGGACTGGCTGTTATTAAAACATAGGAGATTTGTCATATGATAAATAATTTCTTCACTTTAGTTTTATTCTATTCGTGTATAGATTTATTTTACCTCGTCTTCACATTTTTTAAATGTTTATATAGTTTTTTAACCTAAAAATAATTATTTTAATGTTTAAAATTCAGCTTTTGAATTTTAAAAAAATATAACCTAATATTCATCCACCAAATATTCACTTCAATCAACATATGGGGTTTCGATACATATCTATGACAGTATGTAACATCCACATTATCAATTTGGAAGAATTGCTATTTTAAAATATAAACATTATAAACTTATTTTTTCAAAGTTCAAGGTATAAATACATACATTTTGAAATATAAGATCGAAAATTGAATCAAAATTTTTAAGCTTCAAACCCAAATCCTTCCTACCATAACGTTAGGAGCCTAAAAATATTATTTAAATAATTTTGTTTGATCTATCATCCAAAAAAAATCAAGACTTAACATTTTCACATCTTGCAATCTGAATATAACTCAACTAGTTGATATAACATATATCATGGACTAAGATGTATGAGGTATGAATCTCCGCTCCACATGGTGTTAAACTAAAAACACCATTTTCATATCTTGTTATTTCTAAGAATTATCATATTTTTTAATTTAAAATTAAGGATAAAAAAGAGTATTTTGAGAACTATTATGTTGTTTTATGCTTTTAATATTACTAATGCTATTATCTTGCACATATTCTCAACATTATAATTACTATTAGTATAGAACAAATGATTCAATTGATCAGGATATTACTTATCTCTTTAAAAGTTAAAAAGATTCAACTCCTCCGACTCTCTGTTCAACTAAAAAAAATGTTTGAAAATTTACTCTCAGCTCAAGATTTTATATTTGGATACCAGTTCACCAAAAAATATTTTTTCATCATTTATTCTCGTCATTGAATATGGAAACTTATTCCACTAATTAGGTAATTATCATGTAGCAACAAAGACTGAAATCAGAAATTCTTACAAGGGGCGCAAAAGTTTATATTAATTATGATTAATTATATTAAATCTTTCTACTATAAAAAGTCATGGAGAAAATTAGAAGCAAATTAAAGGAAGAGCTTTAAAATTAATTTTTTTTAATCTAAGACTAAATTGTCCTCCTCTTTTGTGTTTTTTTGTTCCTACTTTCATAGTACCAAACGATAGAATTCTCGAAATTCATGAATAACGAGTCATTAAATATCAATTTAACTAGAAAAATAGACCAACTCAATTTAGTTTAGTTTAATTTTCTTTTTGATAATTAAGTGATACATCTATTTTTTTCTTTATATTTATTACCATAATGTGGAATGGAAACCACATGCTTTGCTTTCAACTCATAAGTCATAACCCAGACAAAGTACATAGACTAGAGGCTATAAATTAAAAAATGAAAGGCAAATCTCTCAAAAAAGTTGTAATAAAAGGTCATAAATTTTATCCAAAGCCTTATCATCAGCATCATATTATTATTGTAAACCATTAATATAGTCAATAGCCATTACAAGTCAAACAAAAAAATTAAGACCACATTAGATTATGTCTGGATTCATTGTACTAGCTTTGTTTTTCTTGTCATATGCTAGTTTTAAATTAAATAAATATTATCCCCATCAATTCCAAAAAAAAAAAAAAATCAATTTGTATTCTTTCATATATACTATCATAACAAGCTGATTAATAGGATAGCTTTGATTTGAAACTAATTAGTAAAATAATAATATTTATGTATTAACTACTCACCACTATTATGTTGTTGACAATGGGGAGAGAAGAATATATATAGAGAGAGGAATATGTAAAGAAAAGACAATATTTTTTTGTCTTTTTCTTTTTGAAATAAATAACTATCAACTTTTTAATGATGGTCGATAAGAAAGATACTTAAATATTATTCTTGAGATAGTTTGGCTAAGGGACAAAAAGAGATTTAAGGCCAACATGAGAATAGCAGCGGTAATTGATACATGTATTCCTTCTTTCGAGGTTGGAAGTTCGATTTCTATATCACCAAATTATTGTACTAAAAAAAGGCTTAAATTGGAACCAATTCATGCAAGCTTATTAAAAGCATATATAAAGTGTTTCTAGAGACGATAGCAGAATAAAATGTGTGGAGAGTTTGAAAATGATACTAAATAAAATAAAAATATTTGGAAAAAAATATGCATGCCTAAAATAATAGGGAAAAAAATGTGCAAAAAACAGTGAGCAGAAAGAAAATAAGAAAATAAAATTTTAAAGCCTATTTTGGTATGCAACATGCATGGATTATTGTGTTTCTTGTTGTTTCTAGATTGGGTCGAATGAATATTTTTTTTTGACAAATTTCTGTTAGCAAAGATGTTCTTTAATTGTGTAATTTAGATACGTGTGTTCAAATGATCACCCATCAAACACATGTCTTATAACTTCATTATTTTCTTTTTTGAAAAATTTTGAACAAATTGATCAAAATAATCCAAAACCAAATATAATCTAATATTTCATGATGGATTGAGTTAGATTCGATAATTGTCTAGTAATTTCATCCTGCTTGATTGAATTTACATCCCCCTCCCCCAACTCAACCCTACGATCACTAAACCTGTGTGGCTTAAAAATACCATTTTTTGGAAGTGCGTTTTGGACACAATTCATTGGCTGCAAAATTTCAGGCTGATAATAATTTACGCAATGAAAGAGCTTTCAAGAATCTTAATAAAATTTTCTCTCACATATATTGTCCCCTCTTTTTCCTCCTCCATGTTTTTTCTGTCTGACATTATTAAATTTCTCAGTCTAAAAAAAAAAATAATACATTTTCTGAGTGGGAAATAAAAATGATGGCCATTAAATCATATTGATTTCGAGTTAGATTATTAGGAGTTTGTTCTCATTCAAATTTCCTTGAATAAATCCAATTGTTCATAGGTTTTGTTAAAACTAATTTGGTGTCCGTCAACTTGAAATTATTAATTAAAATATATCAATGAAGTATTATTCTTAATTCAATTTTAAATAGGATAATCAAGTCATTAGAATATTATACCTTATTCAAACTAGGTGTTTTCTATAACATTTTAACAGATGATTCGGACGTAACTAGAAGCAATTTAATCAAAATATAATTCATATGGTTAAATTTTGGTTGATCAACCTATCATTATTATTGATTAATTTACAACTTGAACGAAAAGAGAAAAATATTTTTAGAAGAAATGCTTTGCCAGCAATTTTTAGTGTTTCACTTTTAAGTACTTAGGAAATTTAATAAACATCTTAAAAGTGAACTAAGTAAGCTGTTTTATAATAATTATCCAACTAATTAAAAATTTTAGTATTTATATTTCTTTCTGTCGTCACTTATATTTTGAGAAAGTTATAGGAATTAAACTTCCAATAATCATCCAATGATGACATCACATGATACAGTATTCTAATATCGAGCTTGGAAGGAAGGATAGAATTGCCTTTTCAGGTGAAACGTTTTTTTTTCTATAAATGTAGGAAGTATCAAGTAATATATATTCGTTGAATTCATTTGATTACGTGAATTTGAAAGTGAAAAATGGATACTGAATTGCATGCCTACCAAACAAGATATATATTATTTATACTAATAAAGTGTTATTTCTTTTTCAGGAGAAAGAATTTTGTATCGTTATTTAATTAAGACGTGATTAATTTTGTAGGATTTAATGGTTGGGTGAGAATATTAGATGCATATTGACAAAAACCCATGTTGAGTTTGTAAGGATAGTCTAAAGTAGAGCTCAAAAATTTTACTTCATAGATTTAGGTATCATAGGAAAATGTTGTCCAAATCTTAGGCATTAGAGCCGGGACATTAGTTATGACCCAACTTGACGAAAAAATAAGTGCGTTTAATCGGTGAGAGTTGTATTTTTTGTTTTCAGTGTTTTTAGATATGTGTTTGATAACATATTTGAAATTTGAATCACAATTTAAAAAGCTCTTCGACGTGTAGTAATATATTTGTAAATGAGTAGTAATTACCAACTAAATATTTAATTTATCTAAAATAATATCAATTAATTTATTAATATTTTTGTTATAATTATTATTTTACAATGGTGTATAATTTATAATATATTATGTTTTACCTGTTTTAATTTAAAAAAATGAACGAGTTTATAACATAAAATAATATATTTATCAAAGTTTTTATTTCAAAATTCCAAATTTAAAATCTCTGAAAACATAAAAAAAATATTGTTTTCAAAATTTGTGAATCATAAAATCGGAAAACAATTTTTGGAAACAAATCTTTTGAAGACTATCAAATACATGTTCACTTAATATATTAGAATTGAGAACCAAATAAACCCTTGATAAACAAATTATTTATGAACATATAATTCTTTTGTCAAATCAATAAAGCGTTGGTAATTTCTATTGTGTAAAGAAGTCCACGTGTCCGGTGTCAAACAAATTCTTTAAGAATCTTTGAGTTGAAATTCAACTCTTTAAATCTCTAGTAATTATTGTTATTTGTTCTTGGTGAGTCAAAGCTTCATGACATTAATGGATCTCAATAGTACATGCCACTATATATGATTCTATTAATACCTGAATCTTGTACCAACATAAAGTTACTAATTCTATCACTTTTTTTTCCTCAAAAAAAAAAAAAAAAAAACTATCATTTTTCCCACTATATATGGATTATAATTTATATTATAATCATTTTTGTATGCACTTCCACGAAGTGCTAGTTTCTACGAATGGTGTAATATCACAAGGATATATAGTCTTTACCATTATAATTACACTTGCACTTAACATATCCTTCACCGGCTACCACAAACAAACATTTTCGTTTTGTGAACACAAAATAAACTTGGCCTACAAGATTTCTTTTAAAAGTGGGTTTTCAAACCAGCCACATATATATATTAATGCGTCTGAGAGTTTCATTATTGTTCCTACTCTTTTCGGTTTACAATCTACGAAATAATGATCGATCATTAAAATGACTCCCTAACTACTTTTTTATTTAAAATAAAAATATTCAACGGCATAGATTATGTAATAAATCAACGACCTTTAAATTGATGTTGGTTACATGTATAGAGCATTTAGATAAATATTATATCAATTTTATCTACGTTTTGGTAAAACATGACATGTCATCTATATAGAACAAGTTGGAAAAAAAAAGGAAAAAAAAAGAGAAAAAAAGAAAATTTTGATAATATTCCATGTGCAGTGTTTTTCTATAAAATAACTCTTCTAGAATTATCTCTTTTGTCATTATATGCTTGGTTTTCACATTAGAAAGTACATTTAAAATATTTAAACACAAAACTATTTTAGAAATGTTTAAGGAACAAATAACTTGAATGGAAGCACCAACATGTATTTATATATATTTAATTTTAAATCATATTTGATCTCTAAATTTTCATTTTTATTCTATTTATATAGAATGATAATGTGGACATATTAGATTCGTTACTTGCAAAGGGCACAATTTGTTCAATATAATCATATATGAGAGCGATAGAGATGGAAAGATTAAAAGAAATCTCATTAAATAATTTAAGATAGTAGATGTCAAATAACCAAAAAACAGATCATGAAACTTCTTTTTTATTAAAATGTTTTTTAACCGCTAGGATTAGAAACTAAAATTAAATGGGTTAAAAAACACACATTTAGTTCTATTAAAATAACAAATTAGTCCTTGAATTTTTAATTGTAACGATGTAGTCTCTGTACTTTCATATTGATTGCAATTTAGTCTCTGAACTTTAATATGTAATAATTTAGTTTTTATAGTTTAAAATTTGTAACAATTTAGTCCCTACAACGAAAATTCTCATCAAAATTAAGCGTCAATTTTTATCATACAACGATTTAATTTTTGTAATTTATAAATAACTTTGATCATTTATCGATCTATATATATATAAAAATTTAACAAAAAAAATCAAAATAGAGACTAAGTTGTTGCATTCTAAATTTCAGAACTAAATTATTACTAATTTGAGAGTTGAAGGACTAAATCGCTACTTCAACTAAACCCAGGGACAAAAGTGTTATTTAACCGATTAAATTTAGAGACCAAATTAGAAATTTTTAGGAAGTAAAATTATATTTTAAAATTATTATAAAATTAATATTTTGTATGATTACAATCTTGATTAAATTAATGAATTATTGCAATTGGTCGGTAGGTAGGTCTACTAAAATAGCTGATGACATGTATGGAAATTAATGAATGAGAATAAGGTGGAGTATGACATGGAAAGGCTCCCTGAAGAAAAAATTACAGAAAAGTCAACTCAATTTATGTTGCCTCTTGGCACACATTAAATCCTAACACATAACATATTCACATATTCCCAAAGTGTAGTCAACATGGATATTAAAGAAAATATTCTAGAAAGAGAATATTCCAAGAATGTATGGTAAACAAAAAGAAAATGGTTGGAATACTAATTTTAGCTTTGGTTTATTTCAAATCTGGTACAAAATGTCAATTTTGATTTCTGTACTTTCAAAATATCTACTTTGGTATATATACTTTTAAAAAGTGACTATTTTGGTTTGTCTATATTTTAATAAATTTAGTGAGTGAAGTATCATGTTAAAAATATGATAAAAGTAAAAATGAATAGATCAAATAGTCACTTTTTAAAATAACAAGAACGGAAACGAATGTTTCAAAAGTACATGGACTAGCTAAAATGAACAAAAGCTAAAAGCAAGGGAATCAAAATGGAAGTATGTAAATGAGTCAAAATTGAAAGTAATAAACCAAAATAATATTTAAATAAAACAAATAGTTGTCTACAAAAATAATTTTATAACATATGTTATAGGGAACAAAAGCAACGATTAGACCAGAAAAGAAGCGCACGGGCCAAGTCAGCATCGGAAAACGTCGACCCGGGCCAACCCAGATCGACCTCAGCCGACCAAGCGCCTCGACACCGAGTAGTTCTCGACCGGGGCCGAGAACTGTAACGGCTCGCCTGACCGTTTCGCGATACCTCCCGTTTCGCAATTACACCCACAACGGGTCTAAAATCAATGGGGATTCACGTGGGACTGCTATAAGATGGACGGAACTCTAGAGGTAAGGGGGCCGACTCTTGAGACTCAAATTCTAGATCCTTCCACTCTCCTTGCTAACTTAGGCATTGGAGCCCGTGTGATTGGAGTCACACCGGTTTAGGTTTGATTGGTTTTGCAGGTTTTTTGTTCCCTTCTTATCAGGTTTGGTGCGGATCTCGAAGGGAATCGGAAGAGCATAATTCATGCATCAATGACATACAATAATGTTGATTAAGGATTTAGTCATTAAAACTGTTGATTAAATACAATATATGATTGCAAAAGATAGTTCATACCTGGTAAATAGTAGATTTAAATCTTAAATCCTTGATCTTTTAAGATAGATGTCCAATATCTTAATTAATAAGTGAAGCTATAGGTTTGTCTTAAAATTTTTGTGTAAAGGAATTGATTATTCATTGCAGTGTTAATTACGTGATTTAGAAAAAGTTGGGAATAACATTCGGAAAATATGAGAAGTATTTTTACCTAAACTAAAAAGTATCTTTAAAAAATTTTCACACTAAAATTTCGAAAAATATGAGAAGTATTTTTAGTTAAACTAAAAATATTTTAAATTTTTTTTCACACTATTTGGTTCTACTTGAAACTTAAAAAGTAGCTTTAAAATTTCTAAAAATATATTAGAAAACACTTTTACTTTGAGGGGAAAAAAAAACATACCCGTTGTTTGTTTGATCAGAAAAATGACCAACCCTACTAGGTTCGAACTGAGGATTGCTGGAAGGATGAGCTAGAGGGTTGATCTGCAAAACAGAATATACTCCAGTGCTAAAGTCAGTACATGGTCGAATTAAACTCGAGAGAGAATCTAGTATTCGTGTACCTAAAAATGGGGTGGGTGGGACTATTTATAGACGACTTCCCTGACAATTTTCCCTACAACACCTCAACGGCTGTTTAAGGTTGCCGTGAATCGCGACGCACTGGGAGTCTGGGGCTGAACCGAAGTAAAGCAAGGCGGTTCATCTTAATAGATGAGCATAAACCTCTAGGGAGCTTGTTCGGTTCGGCCACGCAAGACGTCGGCTCAGGCCACGTGTAAACGAAATCGAAGTAATGAAATTTCAGTCTTATGGACAAGCTAAGAACCACGTGTACTCCTCACCACTCAATCAACATATGCCACGTGTAAGGTGAGAATCGCTTCCAACACCCGTGTTTGGCATTTTTTTTAATTGTAATTTAAATAGTGGAAATTCTAAAAACAACATTTTTATCTTTTTCAATAATTTTAGACTTTAAATTTAAAATTTTAAAATGTAGTATTATATAATTTTTGATAAATATATTATTTAATGCCATAAACCCATTTCATTTTTGTTAAAATTAGAAGGTGTAAAATACAATATATTATAAATTATAATATTGTAAAATAATAATTTTATAACACATATGCTAGTAAGTTAATTAACATTACTTTATATTTGAATTAAATAGTTAGTTCTTTTCAAATACACTCTAAATATCCCGATCAAATATACTACTAAAACAATTTTTAAATTGATAATTTCTAAAACCGTTACCAATATATATTTGATATACTAAAAATATAGAATACACCATGCGTTATTCATTAAATCTTTTATTTTCATATCACCAATATAACGTAGCTTTATTGTTTCAACTTTTTACATTTTGGGGGCATTCTCCTTCACAAACATAACACATGAGAAGTGAGGGCAACGTCGTCATTGGCACACTGGAATAGTTCAACTCGAGGCATAAAAGATTGTGGTGCTGATTCTCTTCCACCGATTTTCTATTAATTATTATTAATTTAATTCTCATATTATATTCGTATATAATTCTCAACACTTGAATAGTTGAGCTCTCCCCGTCGTAGAGAGAGAGCTCCTCGAACGACTTCGACGAAGGTAATGATATAACAATTAGATGATTGACGAAGATAGGAACGATTGGTGATGGTGGCGGCAACATTCACCAAGGCAAAGATGAGAGAAAAAAGAGTTAGAAAGAAAACGATCAAGAAAATAAAACCTACAATTATAATAATAAATTAATTTAATTTTTTTGTCAAATCAACGATTTAACAGTCAAATAATTTATTTTAAGGTGAGTAACTAATCGTTAAAGAGCCCTCGAGGCTCAGGATCATTTAGATTTATTTCTTAAATTTCAAGGACAAACTTAAATTTCATGAGTTGAAAATATTTTCTATTTTGTATAATCTAATTTCTCCTGATCTGTTCTCTCTTATATCACTTTCATCTTTTTTTTTCTTCTCCCACCAACCACTGTCCTCCATGAAGAATAACAGTTACTAGAAGTTATGTATCATTATTTTTTTTTCCCTTTTTTAATGAGAAAGAGATTAAAAGATTCTTAAATAATTTGTTAACACTGGACACGTGGACTTCTTTAACAAAATAGGAAAATACCACATGAATTTCCCTGTACACTTTATTTTATTTGTTTTTTTGACAGGCCTTGTACACTTTAATTGATTTGACAAAAGAATTATATTTGTGAGGAGTATCAATGTTCTCAATCAAGTGGCTTGTACACGTCCCAACCTCCATGCCTATGATTTGGAATTCAAATTTCGCAACTAAATACTCCGACGTGTCCTTGCATCTCCTGAAACCTAAATCTTAGTCTTCATGGGGTGTTCATAGTGATTGAGGGGCTTGACGACCAAGACGTGAGTTATTTATAAGCAAACGTTTTCTCAACATATATTCAATATTCTCGCTCACATATCTGTTTTAGAACATTTTTATATGTAGGAAGGTCGCTTAACTTTGAACTGTTCCAAACTAAACATGCTTTAAGCAGTCATATGAAGTTCTCTTTAGTAAATGAACTTCCGAAAAAGAATGAAGACTTAATTAGTATTGTTAGGAGCCAAAAATAGCCTCGTCATGTATAGAATAGAGGAATGTCACAAGGGACTAGGGTCTCACTTGAAGGCTTGAAAGAATGATAGACTTCTAGACTTAATCATGAAACTACGCTAATAACTACTACTCAACTGGAGTTCTTACCCATCTTAGGACCTTATGCATCCGATAGGTCGACCTTAATGAATTATTTGATAGTCGAAATCGCCGGTCGAATATCTTCTTGAACGTTATCCAACTTATAAATAGAGAGTCTCATTCCATTGTCAGGTATCACATTTTAGCTTGGTCTCATTAGTACCAAAGTCAAACTTAAATTGATTTGAGCTAGGGGTGAAAGAAACCAAATTGAACCGAACCGAACTACTTCAATCCGATTTCAGTTCGGTTTGTAAATCTTTAGGTCGGGTCGGGTCGGTTAATCAAAACCAAGGCATCCTTCCTTTTTTAGTCTAATTGAGCGTGTGCCGTCTCACTCTTTAGACCCCTCCGCTCAACATCTGAGACAAGCATACCCCATGGCGATCTTAACGGTAGACATCGACTACGACGGTAGTGCAACGACGGACAGCAACAGCGACGGTGGCCCAAGCGGTGGCAACCCATAAATCCTCCGATTGATTTTTGTTTGCAATGAGGCAAAAGTCTATCACGGTCTCAACAACAATGAAGTTCCGACCTTCTTCTTGCTGGAATTGACGATGCCAGGGGTTGCCGCTGGGCCGAGATTTGCGTGTAAATAGTGGAGGTCGATGGTGGTTAGGTTTAGTGCGTGTAAAGTTTCGATTTTGTTTGCGTGTAAATTGGGATTTGCGAGACTTTTGGGATCTTCTAATACACCTATTTTATTCTTTAATTTTTTTCGTTTGGATTATCTTCAAAGAGGTTTCCGATTTCATTTGAGTGTAAATTGATTGGCACGATTTTTGGGATCTTTTAATAAACCCATATTTTTTAATATTTCATTTTGGATTATATTCTAAGATTCAGCTCTACACAGAGTGATCAGCGCAAAGAGAAGAGAGAGGAAAAAAAAACGACGCCGACCCGACCGGTACCCAAACTGAGGATAGCCGAGTAAGTTGGATTCGGGTCTGTTTTCAATAGAAATCGACCCAAACCAACATATTTACACCCCTAATTTTGAGCATGGCAATGTCTGCTTCTCTCTTGTGCAAGTAGTTAGCGAATCGTTCAAAAAGAATTATTGTAATTCTTTCAACTTTTTCCCAGGAACCACCCTAAACTTTTGGGACATAATTAATCTCATTTGACCTAATCCGACCTTGACCAAAAGTTGCATAAACAAGTATTAATTTCTATTTCCATATTCGTCAAAACACTGAATCTAGTTTTTCCCCTATTTGGCATATCCTTAGGAATTAGGATTCCTTCCCATTGATGAGGTGGGTTAACCCTTTTTTTTTTTTATTTGTTTGTTTGAAAAGATATGTTTATTAAAATAAATCCACTTGAACAATAATTAAAGGGAAATCTCTCTTTACAATATCCAAAAGCCACCGAGGGAAACACTAATTAACACCAAGAATCCGTAGCTAAAGAAGAAACTCTCAATTTCTCAAGCATATAAGCACTCTAAACAACAATTATAAAAATAAGTTACTTTTAAACTATCTTTTATCTATCTCAACATTCCATCTTTTATTTCATTTTTTTACTTAATTTTAAATTTTCATATAATCAACTAATAAATTAATCTAAATATAAATATCAACTCATTGCCACATAAAAGAAGTATCAATATAGTATTTATAAGGATGTATAAACAATGTTTATACTTTAATTTATGAATCCTTACATCTTTGATATTAATAAGTAATGGAAAATTAATGTCATGAAGAAGTATGGGAGACTATTGATATTAATAAGTAAATACAAGGATGAAAGAGATAACTTAACCATGTTATTAACACTAAAAGTATCATTCTAATAAAATTAATGAT
Organism: Momordica charantia; assembly: GCF_001995035.1. The sequence continues at coordinate 1,107,146 of NW_019104496.1, forward strand.
TGGAATTAGAATTACCAACGTTAACTTTTCTTTTTTTTTTCCTAGTACAATATGTGGGGATGAGAAATGGGAGATGAGAGATCGAATGCACGAACTCCTGGTTGGAGATATATGTCAAGCCCTAATGTTTACTTATTAGTTTTCCAATAATTTCTTATATTTAATTTCTATAATTTGAAGCAAACAATTAAATAAATTGTTAAGATGATTATATACCTTCTCTTGATGTCAAAATATTTAAATCTTCACTCCATATTTATTATAAAAAAAAACTACCTTTATAATATTCTTATTTCTTAAACTTTGAAATTAAGAGGTTGTAATAGTCTTATTTCTTATTTTTAATTTTTTAGGAACATAAACACAAATTTATTTTATTTTATTTTATTTTATCAATTTAAACATAGTTTAGTGGTGGGATATTGTAGTTTGT
>NW_019104496.1:1107743-1118661 GCF_001995035.1 Momordica charantia
AAAAGGCACACAAATCGTAACCACTTTAAATAGATGTAGATGCTAAATATATTTAAAAGAATTTATTTTTATTTAATATAAGTCCGTAGGAAGATTCGAATCTGTAACCTCCTTTTTATATATAAAATATATATACATTGACCAATTTAATTGCGGGGCAAAAGATATAAATTAAAACAATGTAATATGGTTGTTAAAAAAAAATCAAGTTAGAGATAATTTTCAAATGGTTCTTAAAGTCATCCCCTAAAACATTATTTATACTAAATTTCTCCTTTTTCCACCGTTATTTTATATCTAATTTCCCCTAATCTCTTCTCTCTTATATCACTTTCATTTTTTTTTCCACCAACCACTCTCCTCCACCTTATAATTATATCAAAACAATTAAAATGAAATCACAATAACAAAATTGTCAAAATTCAAAAGTCAATTCAAAATACAGGATGACAAGAATCCAATTAGATTTGGAATAAACTAACCAAAAGATAATGTTTATAAAATAAACTTTTTGCCAAAATAAAAAGTTTAATGAGATGATGTCATAAAATAAAATTTTACCAAAATAGAAAATTTAACGAGAACCACAACTTTATCAAATAGACAAAAAAAAAAAAACTTGAAAAGTTTTGTGATGCCCGTCTCATTGAGACTTTATTTTTAAAATATAAGATAACTCACAAACCATATCTTTATTTCTTTATTTATTCAAGATCTAGTTCAGAATATTATTTTAGTTTTTAGTTTTTTATTTTCTAGTTTTCTATATTTAAATAATATAAACTATACGTGTACGCTTTTTATTTATGTTTTTTAAAAATAAAGAACCAACAGTTATCTTATTTATCTCTCTAACTTATCCCATCTTCTTTAACGTATCTATCTCTGACTAATTGAAAAAAATAAAATTATAATTGAAACAAAATTTGGCTTATTAAGGAAAAAAATTATGAGAAAACATAAATTAAAAGTAATTACCAACCACTATAAATTTGGCCTAACGAGACAGAGTGAGCAAACAAGTTAGAATATTTAAAATATAACGTTTTTTTTTATATATAGTCAAATGTATGTATTTGTTATATATATGAGACGTGAAGAGCTCCATTATAAAATTTGTGATTGTTTTGGGCAAATTATTTTATATTTTATGTTTAATCATGCAACATTATAATTTCAATTTGAAGATAACAGTCGTCAAGGAATCTTACTATTTTAAAATTAAATCAATATTTTTTATTTTATATATTTTTTGAGTTTTCTAATTATCAAAAATATAATTTGTGTATAATAAAAAAATATATATTTTGTGATTTTCAAATGAAGAACAATACGAGAATATTAAGTCACTTACAAGAACAAATTAAAGGAGAAACAATTTTTAGAAATAGACTCATACAAGTTTTTGGATTTTTTTTTGTTCTCTAAAACAGATAATTATTTTTTGAAAAGCAACACCCTCTAAGCATTCCCTACTTTATTTTGTTTTGTTTTATTCTTTTTAGTTTTCAAAATTTTACTTAGGGATGGTATAAAAACTTTAAAAAAAATTCACACAAAATATTTTTTTAATACATAATTACCGCTGAGATATGCTTGCTTTAGCACACAATCTTGAAGTAGATAGATAAAGTATTTTAATTTTGTTTCTTTCAGTACAACATACGGAGATTCGAGTTGACAATAAAATATTTTAATTATATTAATAAGATAGTGAATTATCACAATAATTTGCATAATTGGGATGGATAAGATTTGGAAAATATTTATAAGAAGAAGTAGCTATCTTATAAGAATATTTGAATTTGAAAATTACCAAAGAAACCCTAGTCCAACAAGGCACATGAAGGTGTGGTTTGAATATAAAAGGGAGGTGGTAGTGCCAAAATTGCTTCATCCCATTTTCTCCATATCCTTCAAGAATTTTTCTTTTGGAGATAAGAATTGTATCTCATTTTCCAATCAAGAACTTTTGTCCACAAAAATTCAAGGTGATTATTTCACTACTTTTTGCTTTATTTTATTGGTTTTGTGTGACTTCAAATGGTTATTTAATTATTATTATTACTACTACTCTATGTATTTTGAAAATTGAAGTAATTATTTCCTTCGAGGCAGAAAATCAGCTTATTTAACTAAAAGTTTAATATGGCGATTAAGAGATTATTTTTGGCTAAGTAAGTATTTCTATTGTTTTCTATATTTATCAACGAAGACATCTGTTTAAGGTTTCACTTATAATCAAGATGATTTATTTGAGCTGTTTGATTAAAAATATCTGTCTAAATTATTGTGGTTGATTGTTTATTTGAGAGCATTAATAAATTCAAATGAATGTTAATTGGATTACACTCAAATCAAGTTATTGTTAATTGTTTTTTCTTTGTAGACTTGTGTTTGCTAAATAGGTGATTTAGATTCCTTATTTAAGTTCATCCAAATGCAATCCATGTTAATAAATTTGTAAAACTCTTCGATTTATGAAAATTTTAATGAAGTATCAATATGATAGCCGTTATTTGACCATTCAAAAACACATTACATTCAATAAAATAATTTGAGTTATTAATATTTTATATTACCCGAACGAAAAAATAATGTTCCACAACGTTTGGAGAAGAGAAAATATTTGTCCTCAATGTTAATTCCCAAGGAGTCAAATGATATGTATATTTAATTTTAATATTTAACGAAGTCATAAGAAGTTATTTATTTATTATTATTATTAGTTTGAAAGAAGAAAGCTTAATCAAAATGGTGCATTTTTTCTTAGAAATGGCGATGAATGCGACCGCGGCGAGTAGTTGTCCGGCGATGATGAAGGCGACATCCAACGGCGTATTTCAGGGTGACAATCCGCTTGATTTTGCCCTTCCTTTGGCCATACTTCAGATATGTTTGGTCGTCATTCTCACTCGTCTTCTTGGTTTGCTTCTTCGTCCACTTCGACAGCCTCGAGTTATTGCTGAGATTGTTGTAAGTCACTTTTATCTTTAATTTGGCTAAGTTTATAAATTTTCACCATGAATTTTGAACTTCATAAGAAAAAATGACCCTCGTGTATTTGGTTGTAAGGAAATAAATAGGAAGTTAATTTTTAGGTTTTACTTTGGTCTCCTTGGACTAATGAGTCATAACTCATGATGACATAAAATTGATCATCCTAACATTGTCTTTTGCCAATTTTTCAATAAACATATATTTATAAGAAGAAGTGCTTATTAAAATAAATAATATTTAAGTGCTTACCAATCAGCATCTATTTTTTTTTTATTTATGTACGTACTAGTCAGGTCCCTCTCCGATATATCAAAAATGTTAGGTTAAAATTTTTTAGATGGAAGAAAAATAATCTCTCTCTCTCTTTTGTGGTTGATTTTAAAGTTGTTCATAAAGATTTTGGAGTGGACAATATTTGGCTAAAGAATAAAAGCTCCTACTCTACTATTGCACTAATTAATCAATGTTCATCTTTCTTTTGAACTGTGTTCTGAGTTTTTTCCTTTTTTGGTGGTTTCTTCTTCCTGATGGCAGGGGGGAATATTGCTGGGGCCGTCCGCCGTCGGCCGGAGCCTGGATTTCCTACATACAGTGTTTCCGGCGAGAAGCCTCACCGTGTTGGACACATTGGCCAATTTGGGTCTTCTCTTCTTCCTATTTCTGGTCGGCCTGGAATTAGATCCCAAATCCCTCCGCCGCACCGGAAAGGTCGCATTGGGCATAGCCATGGCCGGAATCACCCTCCCTTTTGTCCTCGGCATCGGCACCTCCTTCGTCCTCCGCTCCACCATCTCCAATGGCGTCCATGGCCCTCCCTTCATCGTCTTCATCGGCGTCGCCCTCTCCATCACCGCCTTCCCCGTCCTCGCCCGGATTTTGGCCGAGCTCAAGCTCCTCACCACCCCTCTCGGCCGCGTCGCCATGTCCGCCGCCGCCGTCAACGACGTCGCCGCCTGGATCCTCCTCGCCCTCGCCGTCGCTCTCTCCGGCACCGGCCGCTCCCCTCTCGTCTCCCTCTGGGTCTTCCTCTGCGGCTCTGTTTTTGTCCTGTTTTCCGCCCTTGCTCTGCCTCCCGTCTTTCGCTGGATGTCCCGCCGCTGCTCCGACGGCGAGCCAGTCGCCGAATTGTACATCTGCGCGACGTTAACCACCGTCTTAGCCGCCGGATTCGTCACGGATTTGATCGGAATCCACGCCCTGTTCGGAGCTTTCGTCGTCGGCGTCCTCGTCCCAAAAGACGGCCCGCTCGCCGGAGCTCTGGTCGAGAAAGTCGAAGACCTCGTTTCCGGTCTATTCCTCCCTCTCTACTTCGTTTCCAGCGGATTAAAAACCAACATCACCACCATTAAAGGAGCCCAATCGTGGGGCCTCCTCGTTCTCGTCGTTTGCACCGCCTGCGCCGGGAAAATCATCGGCACCGTCTCCGTTGCTCTGTTTTGCAAAATGCCGCTCCAAGAATCATTGGCTCTGGGATTTCTAATGAACACCAAAGGGTTAGTCGAATTAATCGTCCTCAACATCGGGAAAGACAGAAAAGTCTTGAACGATCAGACATTCGCGATTCTGGTTCTGATGGCGATCATAACGACGTTCATCACCACGCCGGTCGTGATGGCGGTTTACAAACCGGCGGCGAGGAAGAGCAAATCGGAGTACATCCACCGGAAAATCGAACGGGAGGACGCGAATTCGGAGCTGAGGATTCTGGCTTGCTTCCACTCGGTGAATAACATTCCGGCGATTCTGAATCTGATTGAGGCGTCGCGTGGAACGGAGGGGAAGGGGCGGGGGCTGTGTGTTTACGCGATGCATTTGATGGAGCTGACGGAGAGGTCGTCGGCGATTGCTATGGTCCACCGGGCGAGGAAGAATGGGCTGCCGTTTTGGAATAAAGGAGGGAAATCGGATTCCGATCAGATTGTGGTGGCGTTTGAGGCTTTCCGGCGGCTGAGTCGGGTGTCGATACGGCCGATGACGGCGATTTCTTCGATTTCTGATATGTATGAAGATGTCTGCAACAGCGCCGAGAGGAAGCGGGCCGCCATTATCATCCTTCCCTTCCACAAACATCAAAGGTCCGTTTTACTTTCTTAATTCTTACTAGAAAATTTTGTTTTGTCAATAGTCGTTGTTTAAAATATGTAGAAAAAGACTATATCTTCTTTGTTTTCCAAAAATTAAAAAGCTACAAAATTTGTATTGAATATCATTCAATAGATATTTTAAAAGGGAAATTAATTAGGCGTTGAGATTAGCACCACCATTAAATAGTGAAGATTGGAAAATGCAAAAATATGTATTTTTTTTTCAATTTTAAGTGTTGTTTTAGTAAGGAATAAGCACTTAACTATTGTTGACGTAGTTAGTAATGAAATGCACAGGTTTGATGGATCTTTAGAGACAAGAAGAGCAGATTTTCGATGGGTTAATCAAAAAGTTCTAGAACAACCACCATGCTCCGTTGGGATCCTAGTCGACCGAGGGCTCGGAGGTGGGTCCCACATTTGCGCTAGCAATGTCTCGTCAATCGTAACTGTGTTCTTCTTTGGTGGGCGGGACGATCGTGAAGCTCTTGCTTATGGCCATAGAATGGCGCAACATCCGGGAATAACCCTAAACGTAATACGTTTCGTTCCAAGCCTCGACATGGGTGCTGAGTCTATTAGGATCGACTTGAACAAAGACGAAGATGTTTCAATGACCGCAGATGAGAGGGTATTGATGGAGTTGAAGATGAAGAAAACAGGTGATACTGAGGAGTCGATAGTGTATGAAGAGAGAGTGGTGAGCAAAAGCAGCGATGTAATTGAAGTAATGAGAGAGTTCGGCAGATGTAATTTGATAGTGGTGGGTTTGGCATCAGAAGGACAGGTGGTGGAGAGTCTTCAATCAGTTCGTGTAGTGAAGAGCATGGAATGTCCGGAGCTAGGCCTGGTGGGGAGCTTGTTGACGACACTTCCAGAGTTGTCAGCGATAGGTGCTTCAGTGTTGGTGGTGCAACAGTTTCGTGGTCCATTATTGCCTTCTTCCTCCACCACCACCACAGCGATGATATTGCCAGAACAACTTAATAAGTAAATCTAACATATCACTACCATCCATCAGCTTCAAGTTTTTAAGTTGGTTGATGATTTAATGTGGCATCAGAGGAGGCGTATAACATATGTGGAGATGAGAAGTGAACCTCCCAACTCTAAGAAACGAGCAATGTACCTTAATTGTTAAACTATGTTCATGGTACTGATAGATTTCCACATGTTGGGTCTTGTGTTAGAGGGGGCGATTTTACACTTTCTATGTGGTTAATTAATAGAGCTTGCACAAGGAGAAATTAAGCAACCACACAAAAAGGTGGGTAGAGTACTTCTTTGATCAATTAATTAATTAAGTCGTGCTTTGTGAAACAAGACGGTGACCTTCAATTCTAAGTACTTAGGATGACAACTAAATTTCAATTATTTTTATGTATGGTGTGGTGAGAGATGATATTTCATAACAACACAACTTGATTATTAACGGAGAAAATACTTAGGTCCGTGATGACGTAACTTATGCTAACTACTATTAAATATTTGACAATTAAGAGAGAATTGCAAAAATAAAAGCAAACTTTTAAAAAATAATCTATTGATATGTTGAAGCGGATTTTTTCCTCTTTTTTTCCTTCTTTACATAAAATAGCATAGAGAGATATAATCACTCAACTATTAACTATTAGCTATTGGTAATGAAAAATTCTCATATACATTTTTTTTTGTTAGAATTTAAAAAGATTGTTGGTGAATATATTTTCTCAAAATACAAAATTCTCTCTCATTCTTAAAGATTCTCGTTTAAAAATATTACAATTCAAACAATAAATTTTATAGAGTAAACATTAAAGTTCCAAAATCACCTCTAAAAATAGGACATTTTTTAAATAATGTATTTTTTTAAAAGAAATGACATAAATAAAGTAGTTTAAAACGGATTTATAAAATTAGGACAGGGGCCAAGTTGCAGTCTAGTGATGTGGCGCTCTAGCAAAGCCACAGAGCCACATGGATCAAAAGGGAATCGCATGCAATTGCGATTATAAAAAACCCTAAAATAGACTTATGAAACTCTCATAAGCTCAAATAAAATTGCTTTTATTACAAAATAAACCATTTATAGTGAAATGAGAATTTCAAAGGTTGCAAGCAAAAGACTTAAACATGAAAACCTCCAAAATGTTTGAAAGTTGCAAATAAACTTTAGAACAAACTTGAATATTTGGTGTGGCCAACCAAATTCAAAGCATTGATGGTATATGAAACAAATTACTAACGTCTCGATTAACACAAAAATGGAATTCTAATTCTAATTGGAAAAAGAACATCTGTATTGGGTTTGTCTCTAAGGTGAATCATCTTGTAACTTGTAATTGTAAGAAATGACTCATCAAAAGGATTATGATAAATAATTTTCTTATATGAATCAGGGAGATTTTAATAAGTTTCCTTATAAGGTGAGTTTTGCGTTTAGATTTTGCAAATTAATAAGTTGAAAGAAAAAATAGATTTGTGTAATATTATGTTTAGTTCATCCGTAAGCACGTCGATATTTTCATCGACATATCCATGTTTCTATGGATTTGACATCGATATAGACATTTCCATCATAGTACAAGAATATTGACAAAATATGAAAATTATTAACAAAATGTCATTAATATATACATAATATTAATATTAATTATTTTTAACTAATTTAGAAATAGGAAAATGTTTATTTGTTAATTTAAATATTTTTTTTTATGGTTTTCTAATTTTTCTAATTTTTACAAAAATATTCATCGACATCGACATTTTATCGATATTTCCATGGAATTGAAATCTCCACATTTTCATCTGACATCGACATTTAAAACCTTGGTTTAGTTTGTAAATTTACAGTTTATAATATAAAAGAGGAATTTCATCCCCTTGAATTTATATAACCTAAGGATACTCACATCTGAGATATAGGTTTACAACTTCTTAACTAATTTTGAATTATACAAATTTAATGTTGGAGTCAAATATATATTTTTATTAATTAATGTCGGTTAGGATACTTCCTTATTAATGACGTTTGATTGACCATAAACCTATGATTAGGAATTTTAATATCAATCATCTTATTAGTTAGGTTGCAATTTTTTCTTTTTTACTGCAACAAAATTGAGGTTGGAGATTTGAACTTTGACCTTAATTATGCTGGCAATTAAGTTGCTGCTAATCTGAATATATATAATTGTAATTTTGTATTCTGTCAATATTTAAAATACTCGTATTAATAGCCTGGACTTGTTAGAATTAATTATAACTAAAATTTCAAAAGATAAAATCGTAACTTTTAAAAATTCATAGACTAGGTAGATTCAACCACATTAAAAATAAATTTTAAGAACTAAATTTATGTAATTCAGTATGCAAAGAAAAAAAATCCATATTTTAATTTGATTTTCAAACATAACCTCGATAAATGAATTATTTTCTTTTAAAAAGTGGCATATATTTTTTTTTAAATTGAAAACTTAACTTTAACGTTTTTCTTTTTTCTTTTTCTGATTGAAATTCTATATATACTAATTAAGATAAAGAAGAAAATAAAAAATTAAGATAACTAATTCAACTTCTTTTTTTAGTATATATATGCCAATTATTATTAAGCTTGGCTGGTTTTGACATCAATGTAATGAATAACATATGCATTTTACTTATTAAAAGAAAGAAAAAGAATATATGCATTTTATGTTTGAATCAAGGATTTAAATGTCGACGTCAATGTAAATGTCGAGATCTCAATTTCATGAAAATATCATCTATGTCGACGGATATTTCTATAAAAATTAGAAAAATTATTTAAATTAACAAATAAACATTTTTCTATTTCTAAATTAGTTAAAAATAATTAATATTAATTTATTATTAATGATATTTTGTTGATATTTTTCATATTTTGTGGATTTTCTTGTATTATGATAGGAAATATAAATTTATCTCTCATGTCGATGTCGAACCCATGGAACCATGGATATGTCGATGAAAATATCGACGTGTCGACGGATATTTAGAACTATATTTGAATTAGTTATCTCTAAATTTTAGATTTCTTAATTACAAAAGTTCATTAATGTAAAATTTTCAATACTCTCCTTATTTCCAATTTTGACGCGATAATGAAAGGAAAATTAATTTTTATAAGTTGTATCATTCTATATCAAGGTTTCATTACCTGGATTGCCAAAAAGAAAAAAAAAAGGTTTCATTACCTATTAGGAACAAAAATAATGAAAATCAATAAAAATAAAAAATGTTATTCATTTGATAAGTTTAATTGCATAAGGAATATGAATACTTAACTAACATATAATATTTATCAGTGTACTTTTTATATTATTCCAGACCAAATAAAAGTATTGTCTAAAAAAATATTCTGGCAAATATTTTAATATCTTTATGGGTACATTATTATTCTAGTTTTTCGAAATTTGAATGATGCATATAAATTCTAAGATACAAAGAGCACAACTTTTCGATAACGTTTTTTAAAAAAAGTTTATTGGATAAAAAAATAACTTTTAATTAAATAAAAATGAAATTACCAATTCGATAAAAATTCCTTAATTATATAAAAAATATATAAAGAGACAAAATTAAATGTTTAAAAATACAATAAATACAAATTGAGAGCAAAGTTTTAATATTCACGATGGCAAAAATGTTGAGGCCTAAATTTCTTTTATATGTCGATGGAAATATTTGTTTCAATGATATTTCTGAAAAACAAATCATATAAAATATTTAAATTCACAAATAAACTTTTCACCTTTTTAAATAGGTTAAAAATTCTTATCATTAATATTATGTCCATATTAATTCAAATTTGTTGATTTTTAAATATTTGATTTTTTGCAATATAATGGAAATGTCATTGATGTCGAAGCTAGGGACATGTGGAGATATTGATGTTTAATATCTCGACTGGAATAGATTTTTAATATCTCGATTGAAAGGTTAAAAATTTGTTAGGACAGTTTTTTTTAGTACAACATTGTTAGGACAGTTTGAAGTAGTTGTTAATGCACAAATTTGACCATTATCAAAATTACACCGCTATATGTTAATAATGATGTATCGAAACTATAAAATATAAATATTAATGTGCTAGTCACAGCCACTCAGAATTGCATTTATATGAAATAAAGCAAAAACTAAAATTTTGTAGTGTCCTTTAGTTACGAGTCTTTTCCTTTTATTTACGGGATAAAACCTAAGATTAATACATTATCTTAGACGAGTAGGAGTCATACTCCTAATACAATTTGAATTGTTTAGATAATTAGATAAGGGCATATTTATAAGGTTGAATAAACTACTTAGGTTAATTATAAAGCACTAATTTCCAGCGATAAGGAAAAAATTTGAAACGGCAATGGATAAGCAAGTAATTACTGCTTTATGTTGGTTGGGGAAAAAAAGATAAAAAAGATTAAAAAAGAAAGAAAAAAATACAAACGCTGTTGTGCTTCTCTCTCTTTCTCTGGTTAGGATTCGTAGCAGCTAGCGGAACAAGAAATTTAACCACTTATAAACCACTCTCAAGCCATTAAAATCGGTGAATTTGGCGAAAAAGTTTCACAGACAGAGACACAGATTAGGAAGATTAGAGATTACAAAGCTTGTATTGCGATTTTTTTCACACACAGAGATTTGATCCCAATACACCAATGGCAACGGTGGCGACAAATGCGACGGTGATCGGTGCTTGTCCGGCGCCGATGAAGGCCACTTCCAACGGCGTGTTTCAAGGCGATAACCCCCTCGATTTCGCCCTCCCTCTCGCAATCCTCCAGATTTGTCTCGTCGTTCTTCTCACTCGCCTCCTCGCTTTCATTCTCCGCCCGATTCGC
>NW_019104496.1:1120766-1135331 GCF_001995035.1 Momordica charantia
AGTTTCCCACGTCGGCGTCGGTGCTGGTGGTGCATCAGTTTCGAGGTCGCCATGAATCGCCACCCGGAGGAGGAGCAGGAGCACGAGGGGGGACGATTGAGGACGATGAATAATTAATTTAGAGCATATATATATAATATATATTTAAAATGGGTTTCTGATAGATTATTATTATATTTGATTAGCTATAAATTTGAGTGGAGAATTGTAAACTTCAAAAAAAGAGGGAATAGAAGAAGTATTGTTTAGATTATTAGGTGAGTTTGTATAGTCTTCTTTTTCTTTTCTTTTTTCTTTCTATATTTCGTATTTAAGTTTGGTTATTTAAATTATGAGTTTGTTAATTCTTAAAAACTTTGAAATTTAGCTTGATCAAATTTATGTCTCAAGTGAGATTTTTTTTATTTATTTAAATTCTATTTGGATTTATAAACTTTATTGTTACTTTTATTTTGTAGTATCTAAATTTTGCATAAAAGTTTTTTTAAAAAAAGTTACTTGGATGTATTTTGTTGATTTACTTGATTAATAAATTTTTAAATGAATTAATGTTTGGAGTTGTAAAATTATTAATAAAAAAAGGTTATTGCAAAACAGAATATTTGAAAATACAAAATTAACGTAATCTCGCAATTCACTTTTTTATTGATTTTTTAACGACGTTGACTAAAAGAGAAAAATATCCATGAGAGTAATAGAAGTTTGAGTTTTGGTGAAGAAAATGTGGAGAGTAAGGGAAAGACAAAGTAGTTACTAATCTTGTGAAATTTTCCTATCCATTAAAATTTTAAATAACTTATAATTTTGTAAAATTAATTTATAGAAATTACCCCATAAAACTTTATATATTTCAACTATTTGGTTCATTTTTTTCAAGATAAACTATTTATATTTTAACCTTTTGTCATATTAAATAATGAAAATAATTAACCATTCATTAAAAAAGAAAGTGGAGAGATGGGAGAATGTGAATGGGTGGGATGAAAAGAATTGAAAAATTGAAGTTAATTTTGAGAAAAAGTTGTGTACCGTTTAGAGAAAAAGAGTAGTAGAAAGAGATGGAGGAATGTGAATGAGTGGTATAATTTTCGAGAGAGAGAAATGCCAAGATTGTCATCAAAGTAATAGATAAAAAATTCAAAATTAAAGGGCAAAATAGAAAAATAATACACAAGCTTTGAATTTGGTTCAAGTTATTGGAGATTTTCCTTGAAATTCATTTCCCCATAAATGGTCTTAGTAAAAAGAAAAGACATAAATTAATTAGGTTATTATTTTGTGATAAAAGCAATGGTACGTATTTGAGGTTAAGAGAGTTTTACAAGTAATTAATTATGACACAAGACTTGTCCCAATTCCTTGAACAATCTTAAAATGTCCACCACCACTAAATAAGCGTTTACTTTTACCCTTTTCTTTGTTGGAACTATCCATTATTAATGGTCTCTTTCTTTGTACATGAATTTAACCATCTTCATCTTACACCAGTTTTGAAAAATGGTTCAAAAAAAATTTGTATAATCAAATTTGTAAGGAATCAAACTCACACCATCTTGATTGAAGATGTATATCAATTATCGGCTGAACTATGATCGCTTTGGCAACCACTGACCTATAGTTGATTGTGCTGAAAGAAATTTAATTCGTGGAATTGAAATTGATTTTATATTAAGTTTAGGCAGTAAATGCAATTTTTAATATTTTACTCCTCAAACCCTTGTTCCTTCATTTGAGCATTACATTTCTAGTGAGGTCTTGTGATTTGTTGATTTTTTGGATCAACCAATTGACTTGTCCATCTCTTTGATCTCCTCTTTGACTAGTTGATCTTTAATTTAGAGCGATCTTTCTGTTGATCTCTTTCTTTGAATCGACCTCTTAGCTTACTGATCTCTTTCTTTGGATCAACATTTTGGCTTGTCAATTACCTCTTTAGAGTGGTCTTCCGAACTTGTATCGACATCTTTGGATCAATCTTTCGAACTTGTCAACCTTTTTGGATTGGTCTTCTGGACTTGTCGATCTCTTTTAGTGGTCTTTTCACACTCGTCGACCTTTTTGGATTGAGTCAATCAATGTCTTGCAGTCTTGTACGCTTCAGATGTCTCCAAAGTGTTAAGATCCTCAAAGTTTTTAAGTCTTCTAGAGTCTTGAATATTCAATTCAATTTGTTGGGAGTTTTATCTGTATTCTTTGACTTTTGAATTCGGAGGCTCAAAGGAAGACACGTGACATTATTTAAATTTACTATTTTTATCATTCTAACGGTTTCACTTAATATATTCAATCAATTTGTTCTACACGCTCTATTTTAATGTTTAAAAAGTCGTTCTTTTATTATATGCAATAATTCTAAGTGTACTTATAAAAAGTTAAGGGTTAAAATTGCCTGTTGACTTAGACTAGTTCGTTTGCCTGCAATGACCATTGGATCAATTATATATTATTATAGGAAAATCTAATGGGTAGCTTCGTTGTGTATTATACATATTTTTTAAAAAGTAATTGTAAATATATGATTTTAAAAAATAATTGTAAATATAGTAACTTTTTAGAACTAATAAATTATTTGATTATATCATTCATTAACATAGATGATTAGCTTATATATCAATTAAGAAAAATTTCAATGGGTGGCGATTTATATTGTCAATTCTTTTTAAAGTTTGTTGTGCATATAAATTTTTACATGATTTTGATTATAATAATTATAGTAAATCATTAGTTCTGATTACCTTGTCAAGATTTGTAGCTATCTTATTATTATAATATAATATATGTAGAGTAATATAGACGAAAGATACAAGATTTTAATATGACATCAAATAATCAAGAAATTGTAAATTAATAACATCTTGTGATTTTTTTTATTCCTATGTTTAGATTAACATATTGTCAATTTTCTTTTCATGGTTTGTTATCAAAATTACAATTTGTTACTATCTTATTCATAATAAGTAGATTAAAAAAATTATAATACTAAATGTGCTAAAGATTGAATAATCTCGAGATGAATTCTACGTAAATGATGGATGGGAGTGGTGAGAATTCAGACCGACGACTTTTTTTAAAGATAATAAAAATGTCATATATATTAAATTATGTTCCTATTGACATAAAAATATATTTTTTAAAAATTTAAAATTTATCATTATAAACAATAAAAATCTAGTTTAGAACTATAATACAAAAGAAGACGCTTTTGAGAGAATACTAATACGGTGCTTAAGAGGTAGCTTTATGGCAAACCTAAAGTTTAAGTAGCCTATCACGATTTAAATAGCTTGATTACGGAATTGAAAAATCCCAAGAATTTAAAAACAAAAAAAATTTTGGATGTACGAAAAAAAAATATAAATTTAGGAGAAGTACCTATTTGGTCGCTGAGTTCTCATCTATATGTCACTTTGGTCTTTATATTTTATAAAAAAATATAAATTTAGGAGAAGTACCTATTTGCACTTTCAATCTCTAAATTTTTAAAATAGGTTCCAGTTATTTTTTATTAGAAAAATATTTAGCTTGTTACGACTCATCTTCACCACTATTAAAAAATTGACAATTCATTATTTTTCTTTTTACATGGATCCCACCCCCTCGCAAGTGGGAATGCGACTTCGAATCCAGTTGCAGTTGAATTCTGTGCCTCTTTCATATTTATTTATTTATTTATTATTATTATTTTCTTATTTATTTATTTTGAGTAAACTGTTCCATATTTATTTACTTGTTCATTCTCTTGCATTTCATTTCCATCATGAATTGATATTCATTGTGCTTCGACTCTTCTCTTCGGTCAGTGATCTTATTCCATTTCCTTTTCTTTATTCTCTACTTATCATATTGGGTTTCTTTTGTTTTTACATTTGCGACTCATCATTAATTCTTTTCTGCCTTTAATTTTATTATCTATTGTTTCCTTCCATTTCCCCACTCGCTTTTGCTTCAACCCATCTTATTCTTCTTCGTACCGTTACTTTCAATTCCATTTTGGAGTCTTCGTACTTTAAAAAACATGTCTATTTGATCCTTTTTTGCAAAATTTTAAACGATCGGACCAAAACTTGCTCACTTGTACCTTTATTACCAAATTATTAATATCTATGAGATTACATCTTAATACCAATTGATAATGAGAGGAGTAGTTCATTTTCGATGTGACCCTTTAGATAGTGCCTCTCTTGGGTTAACAATCTTAATCGGATCTTATTTTTGAACTGGATGTTCGTTTGAACTTTTGAGATTTGATATCGTATTAATATTTATGAGATTTTTATCTCAAAATCAATTCACAAGTCATTTTTAATTTGGGATCTTTAGAGTTTCCCGAGCTACAAAACTTTTTCTTTTTCCTTTTAGCTTATTTATTTTGTGTGGTTCCCCTTCGATTCTTTTGAAAGTGGCGTTTTTGTGGGTGTTAGTTTTATATTTAATTTAAGCACTTTGAACAACATCCAAATTATTTTTTTTAGATCATCATTAATAAGTGATTATTTTAAAAAGTGAATTTTAGAGCAAAAGTGTGTTTGTAGTTTTTTTTAGAGTTAAAATAATATTTTTGATCTTTTCATAGTTTTGATTTATTTTGGTTTCTGTATTCTAAAAGAGTTACCATTTTGTTTTCTTAATTTTATTTTTAATCACATTTTCTATCATAATTTTAACACAATACTACCATCAATATATTTTCCATTACTTTATATTAAATGATTTCCATTATATGTAGAATTTGTATTAAAATTTTAAAAACAAGAAATAAAATGATAACTTTTTAAAGATACACGGATTTCGAAAGTACAAGGACAAAAATAAACTAAAGCTAAAAATTCAAATACTAAAGTATCAAGTAATTTTATTTATAGAACTTCTTTTTTTAAGAGTGATCCCTAATACTAGATTAGTTTTTTAATTAAATCCCCTGATATTAAAAAAGCTTCAATTTAATTATTTATGTTTCAGAATTTTTCAATTATACCATCACTGTTAATGAATATTAAAATTTGTCAATTATAAAACTACATAACATTATAATATTTCATGAGTTGCTACAAATTAAAATAATACTGCCTACCAAATTTTCTTTTCTAATTTCCCTTCGAAATCAAGAATTTATAAATTGAAAGTTATAAGACATTTTTTTAAAATTCAATAAATTATTTGACAAAAAGTTAAATTTTTTTGACTTACCAAATAATACCAAAATTTTAGTTTATTCATTGAATTGTAGTGTACAAACAAAAAACTGAATTTGGAGAGCATACAAACGCGCCGATACTTTTGTCTCCAAAACTCAAACGCCAGTGGAGATGTTTTCCTCATAGGATCAGGTCCCACGTCGCCCACATTCGTAGTTTATTGTTATTTTCCATTCCAAGGTCAGCGAGGCGCAGAAACGCAGCCGGAGAAACTGGGGATGCAATTTCGACCGCCGTAAAGGCCGCCACTTGTAAATGCATTGACACACTTCTCCCATTAATCCCCTGTTCTGTTTTTGCTTTTACTGCCCCAATCCAGTACTACGAAGTTAACAGCAACAACCCCAGATAGCTAATGGGCTAATTTTCCACTTTTCGAATCCCTTTTCTTGTGTTGCATTATGGGTTTCGTTTCGATTTTCAGCCCCGGATGTTTCGTTTAAGATCATTACTCTGTTCTGGGCATTCTACTGCTGGTGAGTGGTGAGTGATCTATTTTGATTCTCTTCTCTGCTTCTTGTGTTCCCCCCTTTCGATTTGGTTCGGTTTGTTTGCAAACGGTTCTTTCTGTCAATTTTGGGATTTTTTTTTGTTTATGGGGTTCCTGATGTTTGTTTCTGGATTTTGTTCTGTTTTTTTCCTCATTTGTGCGGTTATATGACTTCGTTTTGCATGATCGGAATTTTGGTTTGGAATATATGCGATTTCTGCACAAGATTTTGATTCTTTAGAATACCTTTCTTTCCCTTTCTTTCTAAAGTTTACTACTAACGAAACTTGAGAATTGACGTCTGAAATTGTAGAGAATATATATATATATATATATATATATATATATTTGTACTTTAAACAGTGATTCCTTCGCTTTCCCCCGCCGTTCTCCTTCCCCAGAAATTTTATGGTCTGAACTGATGACCCCACATGAAAAAGCCAAAGTTTATTTTATTCCTTCAATACCAGCGCCTGATAAAAAGCAAACTTTTCTTTCCTTAACTTATTCATTTTGTGCGGTTCTGCTTTAATTCTTATATAAGCTGCAGTTTGGTGGGTGACGTTTTCCTTTAGTATAAAGTAATTAGATCGGCTATATTGTCAATACAGTGGAGAGTGCATACAAGGTTGCAAGATCTCAACTGGGGAATTTCAGTTTCTGGTCAAAACATATGTTGAAAGTTCCTTTATTTGATTCTGGTCTTTTTATAGTTCTAGGTCCTCGTTTTGTAGAAGAATTTCACCCTGAGAAGGAAGTCTATTTTTGAACAGGAACTGAAATTTAAGTAAGCTGCTCTCTGTAAAATTTTCGGGTGACAGAATGGCTTCGTCGAATACTACAGCAGTGACTAAATGTCCATCTCCAATGAAAGCAACATCGAACGGCATTTTCCAGGGCGATCATCCTCTTGATTTTGCTCTCCCTCTTGTCATTCTGCAAATATGTTTGGTAGTCGTACTTACTCGCGGGCTTGCTTTTCTTCTCAGGCCGTTAAAGCAGCCACGAGTGATTGGAGAAATTATTGTAAGTCTCTTTGTTCTTTTGATGCTAAAACTGATCATGTTGGATTAGAATACTTTTAGTTTACATCTGTTTGTAGTAATAGACTGTTGCATACACAAGTTTGATAAAGTTTTCATATTGTTATTTTGGTTCTTTGAGGGGAATGCAACTAGCTCTTGAATTTAAAACCGCTAGGAATTGAGATGCTGCTTTATTTTAAGTGCTAGAGAACACCCTTCTGAGTTATCTCTTATTGCTAAATTTGCAGGGAGGAATACTACTTGGTCCATCTGCTCTTGGACGTAACACAAACTTTCTTCATACGATATTTCCACCAAATAGTATAACACTGTTAGATACTATAGCAAATATTGGATTGTTATTCTTTCTCTTTCTTGTGGGTCTTGAGTTAGATCTACAGTCAATACGTCGTACCGGAAAGAAGGCCCTTGGCATTGCCATTACTGGAATATGCCTTCCATTTGTATTAGGAATTGGATCATCATTTGTCCTCCGAGGAACCATTTCCAAAGGTGTAAATGCTTCTGCGTTTCTCATATTCATGGGTGTTGCACTTTCAATAACGGCATTTCCTGTCTTAGCTCGTATTCTTGCCGAGCTTAAACTTCTAACCACTGACGTCGGTAGGCTGGCCATGTCTGCTGCAGCAGTGAACGACGTAGCTGCCTGGATTCTCCTTGCTCTTGCCATCGCATTATCTGGCTCTGATAAATCTCCCCTAACTGCGGTTTGGGTCCTTTTATCTGGCTGCGCCTTTGTCGTTGCAGCTATTGTCATTTTATCCCCAGTTTTCAAATGGATTACCAAGCAATGTTTTCAAGGGGAGCAAGTAAGTGAAATCTACATATGCGCCACATTAGCTATCGTCCTAGCCGCTGGATTTTGCACGGATTTTATTGGGATTCATGCTATGTTTGGAGCTTTTGTTGTAGGAGTATTAGTTCCAAAGGATCGACCATTAGTAGGTGCTTTGGTAGAGAAAATAGAGGATCTTGTTTCTGGTCTTTTCCTACCTCTTTACTTTGTGTCAAGTGGATTGAAGACCAATGTAGCCACAATTCAAGGAGCACAGTCCTGGGGTCTTCTAGTTTTAGTCATAGTTACTGCCTGTTTTGGAAAAATCGTTGGCACTTTTATCGTGWCGGTTCTTTGTAAAATACCTGCGCGTGAGGCTCTCGCGTTAGGATTTCTAATGAACACCAAAGGTTTGGTGGAGCTTATTGTTCTCAATATTGGAAAAGACAGAAAGGTAAAGTAGCTTATAAGGCTCTCACTTTATACGGTTCTTTTTCCTTTTCTTGGAGATCTGATTTGCATGTTTGTATGATTCTGCAGGTTTTGAATGATCAGACCTTTGCAATTATGATTCTAATGGCTCTTTTTACTACTTTCATCACCACTCCTCTTGTCGTTGCTGTATACAAGCCAGCGAGGAGCGCCAAATTAGGCGATTATAAGCACAGGAAAATCGAACGGAAAAACAAGAACACACAGCTCAGGATTTTGACCTGTTTCCATAGTGCAAGAAACATTCCATCAATTATAAATCTGCTGGAGGCCTCGAGAGGGACTGAGAAAGGTGAAGAACTTTGTGTATATGCAATGCATCTCATGGAGCTGTCTGAGAGGTCCTCAGCCATTCTAATGGTACATAAGGCGAGGAAAAATGGTTTGCCTTTCTGGAACAAGGGCCAGAGGTCAGATTCCAACCATGTTATCGTCGCGTTTGAAGCTTACCAACAACTGAGCAGAGTATTCATCCGACCGATGACAGCCATCTCTTCGATGTCTGACATACACGAAGACATCTGCGCTACTGCTGAAAGGAAAAGAACTGCAATCATAATTCTTCCGTTCCACAAGCACCAGAGGGTGGATGGTTCACTAGAGACTACTCGAAGCAGCATCCGCATCGTTAATCAGAATGTTCTCGAGCATGCTCCATGTTCGGTTGGAATATTGGTTGATCGTGGTTTGGGTGGAACAACCCATGTTTCATCGAGCAATGTTTCGTTTTTCATCACGGTTCTATTCTTTGGTGGTGGAGATGATCGCGAAGCGCTTTCTTATGGAGTTCGCATGGCCGAGCACCCTGGCATTAGATTGATGGTAATACGTTTCTTTGTTGAGTCTGAGCCTGTTGGGGAGATAGTCAGTGCTGATACCCTCGGGAAATCTTCTGCGAAGACCGTTTCTCAGGACTCTCAGGACGAGGAGTTTCTTGCTGAATTCAAGCAAAATGTGGGCAAGAGTGATTCCATCACATATGAAGAGAAAACCATAAAAAGTGCTGCAGAAGCAATGGATGCAGTGCAGGAGTTGAAAAACTGCAATCTGTATCTCATCGGCCGAACACCGTATCTCAAAGCAAGCTCTGGCTTAAACAGAAGCGACTGTCCGGAGCTCGGTCCAGTTGGGAACCTGTTGACTTCACCAAACTTCCCGATTGCAGCATCGGTTTTGGTGGTGCAGCAATATCGCTCCGGTTTACCGGTGAATTTGGCTTCATATTCTGCTGAGGGAGAATCAGAATCAGCATAGTTTTGCTTCTTGCTGCTGTTAGAATTCACCGGTGGAATAAAAACTGGACATTACATTACACATTCTTGAGTAGCACATAGGAGAAGAAGAGGAGCATCTTTGTGGATCATAGTTTTACATTTCTCAACTTTCTACTTTTTGGTATCAACTCTGATATATGATTGTTGTGTTACTTGAACTGCAAATAATATTTGCCAAATATAACCAGACTCTTTTTTCCTTTGTTTTTTGGGAACCGGTGTGTCGAGCGATCTGCACACTGTATCGTGTTCATAGTTTTGTCCTCCAAGTCCTTGGAGAGGCTTCGCCTGATTAGTTTCAAGAGACGAGGATTTTAAATTATTAAAGGTTCGTTCGGTAACGTTTTCGTTTCTTACTTCTTGTTTCTAATTTTATTAAAAAATCTATATATTGTATAGCTATTCATGTTTCTTGTTTTTCATTTTTACACAAACATTTTTAAAATTCCATAAACATTTTCAAAATTCTATAGAATTTTTAGAAACAGTTTTTTTTTTTCTATTTCCAAATTATTTCAAAATATAAATAAAAATATTGTTTGTTTTCGAATTTATAGGTGCTGGGTTATGCAATTCTATTTTTCTTTATTGAAAATGAGGAAAAGACAAACATAAATAAGAATCGAGAACGTTACTAAACGAACCCTAAAATTTTAATTTTAATTTAAGAGGGTTCGACATTTTTTTCAAAGTATCTCTCATTATTTTGTTACCCAATTTTTGGACGCCATCTTCTTATTTAACTATTCCACAAGTCATTCAAGAAAATGAAAAAAAAAAAAAAAAAAGCTTTTGACCCGTACTTTAAGAAAGTACAAAATAAATTAGGCTCTATAGTTTAAAATTTATAATAAATTTAATCCCTACCCTAAAAAATCTCATCAATATTAATTGTTGGTTCTTATTATATAACCATTTTGACTATTTAACCACTCATAATTTTACTACCTATATAATAAATCTTATTAAATCTTAATCTAAGTCGACATATTGATGTTTTTTCCACCTTGTTGATGTTTTTTCTTTTTGTTTTTTGTTTTTTTTTCCTTTTTACTTTCTCGGTTTATTTTTTATTTTCTTTTACTATTTACTTTTTCCTTTTTTTCGTTTTCTTTTACTTTTTACTTTTTCGTTTTTACTTTCCTTTTTCGTTTCTTACTTTTTACTTTTTCATTTTTCTAAACTTTTTACTTCTTTTTAAAATTTCTATTATTAAATCCACTTTTCTTTTCAAATTTAAAATCTACACAATTTTTAAATATTCATCCAATTTTCCAATCAAATTTACCTAACTTCTAAATACATTTTCTAATTCACTCAAATTTTATTTATTATTTTCTATGAGTATTTCATCATTTATGTGTGTATATATCGATATTTAATATATCTTGTTCAATTATGTAACTAAAGACTAAATTGCATTAGAAAATATCAGTACAACATAATCAAGCAACATTGAACTTTAATTTACAAATTCAAATAATTTTCATGTGTGTATACATGATTTTGTTCTGACGTTTTCATCGCAACGACATTTCCATAAGTATATTACTTATATATTTAGATATGATGGTAAAAAATTATCAATTATAGGTTGATTATCTACAATTAAAGTCTTATTTACTAATTCAAAAAATTTGCATCAATATCCACAATTTTCGTGATTCTTCCCCAAATATCAGTCGATATCGACATATCCATAAAAGCGAGACCTCTACATTTCCATCGACATCGACATCGATATTTCAAACCTTAATCTTACTACCATTTTGAATGATAGAGACTAAATTGATACAAATTTAAAAAAAAATTATTTTAGTCGAGCATTTTTTTTAAAAACGTGGCCAAAGGGATGGAAAGAGAACGGTGTTGTGGGACCTACGTACCAACCATTTCTAAGTCAAATCCAAGCCCCAACAAATATATAGACATCATTTTCTTAATATAGTTATTAACTAAATTATTTCAAGACATATCTGAGATAATTTGCATCCACCTATGAGATTTATGATTTTTTCATGAACTAATATAATATTAAAAAATGTTAATATCATTTTCAACTATTTAAAACATGTTCAACTTATTTCACGATAATTAGCATCTATTTTTAATTAAGGGATTATAAATTTGAATTCCTCAACCCTTTTTTTTTGTTATAATAAAAGAAATTATTTAAAACTTATTTAGATCATATTGTGTGAAAAAGTAGTTTTTGATGTTAGAGAACCAATCGGATGAATCTTTTGAAAAACCAATTTTTTTTAGAGAAAAAAAAATCAATATCTTATATTTATGCATGCTTTCCTCGATATTTTTAAAGCTAACTATTTGTATATAATTATCAATTATCTTTTTTGAGTATAATTTAGTTCAGATGTGATATATTTTGAAATAAACATTGTAAAAGGAATAAATGAAAACGAAATATAAAGAGCGAGAATATTTTTATAATTCGATCTTTAATTCACCTATGAGCATTTTTATAATTCGATCTTTAATATATTTAAAAAATATATAGAATATTTTAATTTTTTTCAATTATATCATTTCTTTTAAGGTTTTTTTCTTTTATTTTTTTATTTTTACTAACTGACCCAAAAATTTAAGCCCAAATAAAATTTGATTTCATTTCTCAAAATAAATTGTTCTAACCTTTGAGATCAAAAATAAGCTACATAACAACAAGAGCGAGAATGAGTGAAGACGAGACATGAAGTGAGAACGAGGGTGAGTACAAACAAGAAAGAAAATAAATGGGTTAGAGAAACCTATTCCGCGTGCTTATTTTGAGAAATCAAGTCAAATTTTATTTGGGCCAAAATCTTTGGATGTGAAGAAATAATTTCTTTTAGTTATATTAAAATTGCTTGATGATTAAATCTACACGATCAAAAAATCAATTAAGCAAATAATTAATTAAAATTTAATTCATTAATTTGAAAAATTTCAATACATTTCTAACCATATTTTGTTTTTGTTTTTAGAAAATAACAATATGATATATTTACCGACTTGAATCACATCAATATCAAGGTTGAAATCTCAAGCAATGGATTAAATTATTATCAAAGAATCCTTTCCTTTCTCTTTTTGACCTACCAAAAGGAAGAAAATGAGGCATTGAGAGCTCATATTTCACCCACCCACTTAGACTATTTTTCATTTTCATTCATTATAATGAAGACTTTTAACAATTTTCAAACTTGTCTAAAGGTAACAAAACGTAACACATTGATTAGGAGAAAGCACATGCATGCATCTTGATCCCCAATTTGAATGGTTTTATTTAAAAAAAAAAAAAAGCTCTTAACTTAAAAAGCACCTACATTTCTTAATTTAAAAAAGTTTGAAATGACTTTTAAGTGGGATGTGAGATGTTTTTAACGGTAGTGAATTTTAAATAAAAAAGAACATGAATTAATATTGCATCCAAAACCTAACTAAACTAGTTAACGCATATATTATCTACCAAAAGGTTAGAGGTTCAAATATTTGTTGAAATTAAAATAAAAAAAAAATTGTATTTAGAATATTCAACTACATGCCATAAAATTTAAAGGGGACTTTTATTTCTTTAGAATAATTTTCACCATTCCAAAAAATCATATCTAAATCCACCTTTAGAATAGTGAAATTAGTTACCTTGTAACCAATTAAACCCGCTCAATTAATCCATGATGATGATGTTTGGCTAATATAGTCCAAAGTTCTTTAGAAATTTCTCCAAATACTTGAACCATTTTAAATAAAATAAAATATTTTTAAAATAATCAAACTCACTCCTCTCACTTTTTCAATGGTGGAAACTTAATCGTTATATTTAAAATATATATATATATATATATATATAGACCAAATGGTTAAAAAGAAAAGACTAAAATAATATAAGAGCTAACTTATATTTTTTTTTTAATTAAAATGTGTTATTTTAGTTTAAAACTAGGTTCCATTTGATTTTAGTTTTAGTGATTCTTTTTAAACTGGGTTTATAAAAAATACTTTGTACTTATACTTTCTTAATTTGGTATGGAGAAAAATGTTAAACGTATAATTCTTTAACAAAAAGTTAGAACTAAAAGTCTTTGAGCTATAAAATATAATTGAGTGATGGGAAATTGGAAAACAGAAGAGGCAATTAAACAAAGGTTTTGAAAATGGTTAAAAAAAAAAAAAAAAGATAGATTGAAAGCCAACTCCTTACCTACCATTATAATTTGGACAAACACAGTTTGGCCACCACACCCACCAATTGGAAAACAAAACCCTAATTTACCTACCTCTCACCAATCTTCCAATTATGATTAATAATTCAATCTTTTCTATTTAAAATAAATAAATAAAACTCTAACAAATAGAATAATTTATGACTCGTTTTGTAACGTTCGTGTTTCTGTATTTGGTAACTATTTTTGTTTCTTATTTGTCATTCTTGAATTCATGGGTGTTTGAACTATATATGTAATTCTATTTTTCTTTGTTGACTTTTTAAATAGGGCGGACTTTTTGAATAATTGAATGGATTGTTTAGCTAGAAAGCCTCTAGCAGTCCGTGTATTAATAATAATTAACTAATTAAAGTAAAACAAAAAACTAGTCAAAATGTTGAATGGCTCACACACCAACATGTAGGGATCTTTGCCTGGTGTTTTACTCATAAAAATGCAATATTCCAGCTCCAATTATTTATTAGTCTCGAACCATGGTTTTAAATATCCGTCGATACGTCAATATTTTCATCGACATATCGATGTTTTCATGGGTTCGACATCGATATGAAGGGTAAATCGATATTTTCATCATTATACAAGAAAATTGACAAAATATTAAAAAATATCAACAAAATGTCACTAATATATACATAATATTAAGATTAATTATTTTTAACTAATTTAGAAATAGAAAAATGTTAATTTGTTCATTTAAATATTTTTTACGATTTTTTTTTAATTTTTCTAACTTTTACAGAAATATCCATCAATATCGACATTTTATCGATATTTCCATGAAATTGAGACCTCAACATTTTCATCGACATCGACATTTAAAACCTTGACTCAAACTACACATTTAGTCTAATTTTTAAATTTTGATGGACTCTATTTAGTTCTTAAATTTTTAATTTTAATTCTATTAAGTATTCAGTTGATTAAAACGGTTATTAAATATTGATATGATACATTAATTTAATTGTACTAACGAATAGTAATGACTTGACACAATACAACATGAGAATAGGTTAATTAGATAAAATAAAGAGGGGTAAAAACAGCGCTGATTGGAGAAATGGTCCAAA
>NW_019104496.1:1135421-1146917 GCF_001995035.1 Momordica charantia
TCATGATAAATAATCCATCAGTAATATATGAATTAAATTTATCTAATCTATTAGTGGTTTATTCATCATTAACAAAAATATGAGAGGAAGGGGAGGTGAGGCATGTGGATTTGATCGGCTCATTATGATAGATAAATCGATATTTCTATAATATTGAAAAAATATCGAACAAAATATCACTAATAATAGTATTTATTTAACTTATGTAGAAAGAATAAATTCTTATTTATTATTTTTATAACTTTTCCAGAAACATCCATCGCATCCATATTTTATGGATATTTCCATCAACATTTCCATAAAATTGAGACATCGACATTTCTATCAACATCAACATTAATTTAAAACTTTACGTAAAACATCCTTTTTCGACACTAATCAAAATTTCTAACTAGTACTGAAAAAATTTTAAAAGCACTCATGATCAAACTTATAAAACATTGAATCCAAGAGCCAAATGCACCCCAAATGCTCTACTTAAAGTCAAGGCTTAATTGCTTGAGCTCTAAAAGAAACAGAACAAAGTAAATAAATAAATAAATAAAATACCCTTTTGAAGTTAAAATCATGGAAGTGATGACAAGTAGAGAGAAGTAGGTGTGAGTGATCTCCCAAAAGCTCCAATCAAGAAGAAAAGTCCAATAAGCAAACTCCTTTCATCTTTTACATCCTAACTTTTTTATATATATATAATATTTTCAAATATAAAAATTAAAATTTAATTTCAATTGTATTATATAATATTTTTAATTTAAAGATAAGAAATAATTAAAAACAATAATACTTGACCATTACTAAAATTTAGTGGTAGTTCGTGAGAGATAGATACTACAGATCAATATCTAAGTATTGTTTGGACAATTGACTTCTCTCATTTCTTCGCTACCTTGTTTTATGTTGCCTATATAAAGTGATGAAAGCACCCAGCAAAATTCACTCAACTTCAGTGGAAATCTTTCTAAAAGATCCCTTTTGAACCAATCACACACACAGCTGATTGGAGAGTGCTGTAATGGCTTCATTTGCAAAAGAATGCATTATTCTTCTAGCTTTCTTCTTCTTCTTCTCTTCTTCTTCCTCAGCCTTCCCTCGGGGAAAGAGACAAAAACCTCAGCCTTGTAAAGAGTTAGTTCTTTACTTTCATGACATTCTCTACAACGGGAAGAATGCAGGCAATGCCACTTCAGCCATAGTTGCAGCTCCACAAGGTTCAAACTTAACCATTTTGGCACCCCAATTTCACTTTGGAAACATAGTTGTGTTTGACGATCCCATCACTTTGGACGATAATCTCCACTCGAACCCCGTCGGTCGGGCTCAAGGGCTTTACATTTACGACACTAAGAACACCTACACTGCATGGCTAGGCTTCTCGTTCTCGTTCAACTCTACGGCCCATAAAGGCACCATCAACTTCATGGGAGCTGACCCCATCTTGGTCAAGACCAGAGACATTTCCGTTGTTGGTGGCACCGGTGACTTTTTCATGCACCGCGGTGTCGCTACCATCATGACTGATGCTTTTGAAGGAGAAGTCTATTTTCGACTCCGAGTTGACATCAAGTTCTACGAGTGTTGGTGACTCTTGATTTGGTTGACATATCAACTTTGTTTTTCGTTTTGGACATTGATGAATGGTCGACCATACGTAAATGATTGGTCAAATAAAAGTTTTTTTCTTAGTCTTTGATGTTTTTACTCTAAATTATTGAGAAGTGTGTTGAAGGTTGATCTTACAGATGTTAATTCATCCCAGAGTAAAGGCTTAAAAAGAGTTTGAATACATTTTTTATAACGATCAAAATAACAACTTTTTATGTTACTTTATAAACATTACCTAATTATTTTACATGTTTTAATAATTTACTTATAATTATTATATATGTGAAAATGGCCTCATAATTTAACGAGGAAAAAAAGGCAAACTTTTTCATGTAAATTAAGTTAATTGGGATTATTATATAATTCATTATGGATCTTTTCTTGCACTTTATTGAGTGGACAGAACACTCAAACTTAGGAGAAATATGAAGTCAGTCTCATTTTTTTAAGCTAAAGATTCTTCCAAACCAAAATGCATATACTTGTTTGATTTTATTGAGTATTTAAATGTACAGCATAGATAGAAAAAATAATTAAACAAGGTATTAGAGAGAAACTATTTTAGTGCAACTATAGGTTATGTCTAATTTTTGTTATTCTTTACTAATAATAAGGTTGTTTAAGAAGTAAGCTTTAATCATAAAGATACGACAATGCATAAAACTTTTAAAAGTACCAAAGATTAAAAATATAATTACTATAGTCAAAGCGAGCATAGCTCAACGGTAATTGAGATACACCTCCAGTTAAAATATATTTGACTGTTAGGGAAGATTGAATCTTTTACCTTAACATTTATAATGTTATATTCTTTATTAAAAAAAAATAGTTAAAAAGAAGTATATAGGCCAAATGAGAGAAACTAGTGTAAGGAGAAAATAGTTAGACATATATATTTGTTACAAGGAAAATACAGCAGAGTACTAAATATAAATGGGCCTTTCTAATATGATTTTTATCCAGCCCATTTATGCATCCCAATCCTTTTTTTTTTTTTTAAGTTAGGTTAGTAAATGGTATAGTTTTATAAATTTAGTTTTTTTTTTCAAAGGAAAATATGTGGAGACGGAGGGAGAAACTCACAACTTATTGATTGGTGATATGTGTCGAGTATGGTTGAGCTATGCTCGCTTTGATTTTATAAATTTTAGTTGTTCTTGATCATATATATTTAATACATATAAATATAAAAGTAAAAAAAAGCCAATTCAAAATGATCCGTGAGGGTGGAACAGGTAATTTTAATAAAATAAGTATAATTTTTATTTATGAAAGCTTCGTAATTCTTTAGTAGTATGTATATATATTTTATTCGCTTGTAAATTCATGCAACACTTTCTATGTACTATTCATAATGTAAATAATGGATTTTCAAGCTTACTCGGATTCTATACATTAGACACTTTAAAAGATATAAAGATTAAAAAAAATATAAATTTTTATAGATAATTTCACGTAAATAATGATTAGTAAAAATATAATCAATAACCATAAATAGGAAACATATTAAATGAATAATAAGAGCTAATTATGTCTCACATATAAATTTTTTTAAAAAGGATAAAAAAAACATTCTTGGGTACAATAAAAAGATCAACCCCTAAAATATTAAAAGAAAACTATTAAATAGCAGAATCTAACTAAACTAATTAAGGTATCTACTTTCAATAAAAGGAACTYCAACCCGCATGTTATAATAAAAAAAAGGTATTAAATGACATAAAAATAAAATTTAACAGATTTAAGATAAATTTTGAATATGAATCTAACTCCTAATTCATAGGTTAAATATTAGTTAAAATAATTTTTAACCTTCAAAGATAAACTTTAAGGTAGTTACTTAGGACCCGTTTGCTAAACTTCTTGTTTAATTTTTTTCATTTTCGATTTTATTTAAGAAACTCATATATTTGACAACTATTTATATTTATTATTTTTCATTTTTTAGAAACATTATCAAAATTGTATAAAAATTTTACGGTAAATTGCATAAAGTATCATACTTATTGCAATTACACCCTCGAACTTTCAGTTGTAAAAATTGAACCCATCAATTTCAATTTTAAAAAATGAAACAAAATTATCTCATAAATGAAAAAATAAAATTTATTTTTACTTTCTCTGCTTCCTCTCTCTAGAAAATTGGTTGGTTTCTTCTTTTTGTCTCTGCCATCTCTATCAGCCTTCACCACCTATCCCTCAACGACGACAGCAAGAGAGCGTAAGCCTTAGTTCCTCCGTTTTGAAAAAGCCCTCAGTTTCTCAATCGAAGAGAGCGTAAACCCTAGCTCCTCTTGATTGATTCTCTCAATACAAGAAAAAAAAAGTTTATGTAACCCATGTTCTGGGGGGCCATGCATGGTGACGATGGTGAGAGAATTTTGGTTAACGGCATGCTGGAATTTGGATCTTGGAGAATTTGTTGGGGGAATTGGGAAGGTAAGGAAGGACGAAGGAGAAACCACGAGTTCTCTTGGAGAGATAGTAGTGAGGAAAATCCAAGAAGAGAGAGTAGAAAAAAGAAAAGAGAATAAAAATAAATTTTTTTTTTAAATTAAGAGTTTAATTTTTTAAAATTGAAAGTTTAGGGTGCAATTCTTTTTCCCTTATTAAAGTTCGAGGACTTAATTTTTACGTTTGAAAGTTTATGAGTGCAATTTATGAAACATGTGAAAGTGGAGATCGAACTCACAACCTCTTGGTTAGAGAAATATGTCAATTACCGTTAAACTATGCTCGCTTTGACTCTGTCTATTATATTTTGAAATTTAGTTAAATGTATTATTTTAATGGGTAAAAAATAATTAGTCAAAGATATAGCTGGTTATCAATGCTTATGTATCTATTTAGTTTATTTTTCTCTCGTGTTTCTAAATTAAAGAATCATATATGAGTTTCAATTGAAAAAAAAAAGAGAGATTCATATATGATGAGTATTTAATTAACTTTTAAAAATTTGCATATAGTATATTTTTACCTGTCCTATTTTATTCTCTAATTATAGTTAGATTAGGCTTGAGATTGAAGCATGTGAACTTTTTTTAAGAGTTAAAAATGTCCCTCCCTTTTGGTGTTTTTGCATTTATTTTATATATATATATATATATATATATATTTTTTTTTTTTTGCTTTTTTTCTTTTACTGTTTTCTTTTAGCATTTTTTTTACTAATCCATTTGCAATCAATTACATTTGCAATTCTATATGATTACCTTATATATTGAAAATATTAGCTTAACACGATAGATATCTCACATGTATTATGCTAAAATAAATAGATAAATATAAGTGTAACAATTATCATTATTTCAATTCTTCTAGAAAATTATATGTTGCCCAATTCTTCCTTAGTAGAGCACTTAGCTTTAGTGTTTATGACATGACTAACATTATTAACCTAATCTATCACAAGATACCTTCCGCTAAATGTGAGACTTTTGACTTCGTTGATCGATTCTCCTACCACCCACCATCATTCGGGATTGACTTTCATAAATATTATCTCGACGAAATATATATATTTTGAATTATATTATAATAGGTTAGGTAATTAAAACAATAGGTTATTTCTTTGTATATGTTCATATTTATGACCTATATGAGGATTAAAACTAAATTTATTTCATTACGAACTACTCACACAATTAATTCCATCCATTATTCATTATTATTGGATTAATTTTAATGAAATACAAGAACAACAAAGTCTTAGTTTTTGAAAATCAACCTATTAATAATGGTAGGATAAAACTTAGATGCTTATCGATGAGTAGGTATCTTCATACCTACCCCATAAAATAATAAAAATGATTAACAGTTATTTATTTTATTTTCTCTCTCGTCTTAAATGCATTAAATTCTTTTAGTTTGTCAATTTTATTATAGTAACACGTAGGAGGTACCCAATTTTAGATGAGAAACACAAAATTGAAATGGTGCAGGATTGTCATCATCCTCAACTTTCTTAATCTCATTACTGAAATGGATGTGATGATGAAATAATGTTAAAATTCCAAATTGAATCAAATAAAATAGGCTTCAAACTTACGATTTTAGTACAAACTTACCATTTGGTGGTATATATATAGCGAATTAATTAGGTTCTATGGAGTATACAAATAAAAATAAAATAAACAAGACACTTGTCTAGAATCATCATCGTCCTGCTTTCAACATTTTTTTAATGAAGTTCGTACAATTTTAGCATTCAATTATTCATAAAAATCATCTTATTTTTCAGAATATTACAAACTACCAATTATTATTATTTTTTTTTTCCCAAACTACCCGCAATCCTCACACACATGAATTAGGTGAATAAAATAGTTTAGGGTTATAATAATGTAATGAGGACTTTAAATTGGGTGAGAGGGTTTGTAGGACTTCTAAATCGAGCTTTAGCTATCAAAGCGAGTGCAGCTCAACGGTAATTGATATATATCTTCAATATCTTTGGTGAAGAGTTATTTAGGGTGAGCTGATCAATTATTCATTCAATGTGTATTTAGTTAGTAATATATTTGTAAACCAGTAGTAATTACAAACTAAATTTTAGTTTAATCTAAATTTATATTAATTAGTTTATTATCATTTTTTATAATTTGGAATATATTACATTTTACATGTTTTAATTTTAACAAACATAAAATGAGTTTAAGTAATATATTTACATTTTCAAAATTTCTATTGTTTGGATCACAAAATTCGAAAACAGTGAAGCTTAAGTTTATCTATTGGAAAGAAAATGATATATTAACAAAGTTTGATAACATGTGATTTCGTGTTATGATACCATATTAAATTACCACTTAACTCAAACGCTTAATTTGATAGATAAAGAATGACGTAGAGTGAATAGTCCGTACAATTACAAAGAATATAATATTTGATAATAAAAAGTATTTGCTAGAAAATAACAAAATCATTAGGAAATGAAAAACGTCCCAGAAAGTACGAGAATAAATAGCATCCTATTAATAAGTTACGACAAATTTACAACTCTGGTGAACAGTGCCATTCCCATTCCTTCTATATAAAGCCATGCAAAGAAAGAGGGAACCAATTAATTCTACCTCATTAGAAAAAACCAAAAATATCCCTTTTTGAAGTGTGTTTTCAATATGGCTTCCTCAACAAAAAGTTGCACTATTTTTATAATTCCAATAGCTTTCTTGTTCTTGTTTGCTTCTTCTTCTTCCTCCTCAGCCCAACAAAAACCTCAGCCTTGCAAACAGTTACTTCTTTACTTTCATGACTTCAGATTCAATGGAAGCAACGCACAGAATGCCACTTCGGCCATAGTTGCAGCCCCACAAGGCGCAAACTTGACCACTTTGGCTACTCCCCAATTTCACTTTGGAGACGTAGTTGTTTTTGACGACCCCATCACTTCGGACAACAATCTCTATTCCGAACTCGTAGGACGCGCTCAAGGGCTTTACATTTACGACGACAAAAGCGCCTTCAGCGCATGGTTCGGCTTCACATTCAATCTCAACTCTACTGCCTATCAAGGCACCATCAGCTTGGTCGGAGCGGACTTGGCCCAGCTGATGGCCAGAGACATTTCGGTCATTGGCGGTACTGGAGACTTCTTCATGCACCGCGGCATCGCTACCATCTTCACTGATGCCTTGGAAGGACAGGTCTATTTCCGACTTCGATTTGACATCAAATTCTACGAGTGTTGGTGATTCGAACAATATGCTTGCCTAAGTACCAATTAATCATGAGTACGTAGATCATCCTATTAAACTTTTGAGCCACACAGCTCAAAAATACACGTTAGAAGTTAGATCGGTATGCAGGCAAGTATTTTTCGTGGTGATTCAGAAGCTGTTTTTCGAACCCCATCAAACTTTAATTAGCTCAGTAAATGATTGGTCAATAAAATTTATCAAAGATCTTGATGATCTTTGATGAGAGTTGTGGTTGGTTTCTTAGGTTCCTTTGGTTGTATATGTCTGTGGTTTGTATGTATTGATGCGTATTTGTTGTATTTACATAGAAATGTCTTTAATTTATATGAGAATAAATTGTGTGTATTTGGTTTTCGTTTTTCTGAAATTATTTTCTACATTTTATATATATATAATTTTAAATTAATATTTATTAGGGTAAAATACATTTTTGGTCCCTGAGTTTGAATTAAGTGTCTAGTTGGTCCTGAAGTTTCAAAATGAACATTTTTGGTCTCTGAGATTTGAGGTAGGTGTCTAATTGGTCCCTCAAATTTCAAAATGAACACTTTTAGTCCTTGAGGTTTGAAGTATGGTCCCTGAAGTTTTAAAATAAACAAGTCATTTGAGAAATAGTTCTAAATAGTCCCTGATTTTTTTTACTGTTAATTAACTAATATTATAACGACGTGGCAAATTGCAATTAAATTGTTTATTGTAGCTGCTGATGTGACAAATTATATTAATTAAATGACATATGACCGGTATGAATGGCGGACGGTGGCGGCAAAGACGTGGTGGTCGCCGCAAAAGAGTAAGAGAAAGAGAGAGGAAAAGATGAAGAGAGGAAGGAGAAAGCACCATCACCTACACATATATTATTTAATTAATATAATTTGTCACATCAGCAACTATAATAAACAATTTAATTGCAATTTATCACGTCATTTTAATATTAGTTAATTAACAGTAAAAAGAAATACCATTTAAAACTATTTCTCAAACTTCAGGGATCAAAAGTGTTCATTTTAAAACTTCAGAGACCAAGTTGACACCTACTTTAAACCTCAATGATCAAAAGTGTTCATTTTGAAACATGGACCAATTAGACCCCTACCTCAAATCAAAAGTGTTCAATTTGAAACTTCAGTGACCAATTAAACACCTATCTCAAACCTCAGGAACCAAAAGTGTTCATTTTGAAACTTCAGAAACCAAATAGACACCTACCTCAGGACTAAAAGAACAAACTTTGTTTTTTCAATACAACTATTGTTATTAATTAAGGATCCATCGTTAATTTTTTGTGGGTCTACATGCGATTTTCATTATTCTTTTTAATTTTTTATCATCTTTGGTTTTATATATACGATTTTGATTAAATTTTAAATTTAATTAGTCCCTCAAGTTTGACAGTGTATACTGGATTTTTTTTAATATTGCCTTTTATTAACGGCATATCGAATTTAAATATCCTTGTTGTCCACTTTGTCCCTTGATTTTTCGCTCACCCATCTCTATATTATCTACCTAATCTATTCTCTAGTACCATGTCGAGGTACCAAATCAGTTTTAATAATAAATTTATAGTCATATATTTAAATACAAATTGAATCAAAGTAACAAATAGGCTTAATTGATAAAATTAAAAAATTAAAAAATTAAAAAAAAAATGATTGAAACTAGGGGGGTTTTGGTGGTATAGGGGAAGGTTCCGTGGAATATGAACATAAAAAATAAGTTGGTCTGTAATTGTTTACTCAACCGGTTATATATTTCAATTTTCAACGCCAAATTAAACTTTTCAATAATGAAAATACATTATATGACAATACTTTTCAATAATTGAACATAAAAATACATTTTCAAAACATTACATGGCTATGGAAAAACATGACAAACCCAAAACCGTTACAGAGAAAAATAAAACCTTTAAACCTCTATATTCCTCATTACAAGTAAATTAACCACTAGAAACTCTTATATGTACATTCTACATGATTAAGAAGATGAGTTCCTTTTACTAGGCAGCAACTCTTTTACGGACCTCCATGCTATTCTGAGTCATCCAGTCACGCGCAATATAAATAACTTCACAAGTATACAACAAATCGATCGATGATGGTGAATCGAGTTGTGCCCCAGTGGTTGACAAACTCATCAGCGAAAACATCTTCAGGAAGTCAATGCTTCAAAACCTAGGATCACCAAAATGCAAGCTGGGCAATAACATCAACCTTCCTAATCAAAAAGAAATCTGCAGCAACCCAGCTTGGATTAGGGAGGGGGAAGAATGTTTGGTTTAGAAGCATAATGGTAGGCAGATCAGTAATCAGGAGGTAATTGCTAGGCTATATAGCATGAAAATCTTATTGGATAATCAAAAAAATATTTCTTGCGTTTCCATTGGGGATGACCAATAACGCAAGAGTGATTCCACAGTTAGTCTTCTCGTTGCACTGAGAACTGAGATGAAAAATCGACAACCATCGATCTTGTATTCCTCTAGAGGGTTCCTATGCCCAAAGCTTCTCACATTTACCTGTCAAACGTTCCCTGTTAGACTACAGTACCAAAAAGTTGAAGTTACAAAGAGAAAATAGACTATACCGCTGAACTGAGTCTATTCATGTTTATGAGATGATCTCTCCAGAAACAATCTAAAGTCTTCACAAGAACTGCTCTCTGTGTTCAAACAAAGATTCACAGGCATTACAAAATGAGAACTGTTATTCAATAGAGCATTCGGTCCCATACCATTTAATTAGATATCATGATGTGAAGAGACATCTTCACTTATTAATGCTTTCCTTTAGGCTCCTAATTCAAATTTCTTTTGTAATCCTCTACTTTTCTATTTACCACAACTTAAGCATTTGTACTCCCCCTAATTCATCTTCTTAATTAAAGTTTGTTTCTCACTAGATAATTAAATAAAATATATATATATATATATATATAACTCTTTAAATCAAACATTTGAGCTATCAGAAAGGGAAACTTGGAGAAAGGATCCTACCTCAATTTCCTTCACGTATAAATCATCATAACCAGATTCTTGAACAACATTTAAATACGAAGCAATTACAAAATCCCCAAGGTATTTGCGAAGTAGGTTAGCAATCATCCTGTACCTGCCATTTCTGCATTTGAGGTTCAACGTTAATTCAATTCTGAAGTAGGAAGGAGGGGGAAATAAAATTTAGAAAGAAAAACTAAGACCCGGTTTGATTACAATGTCACTTTTAATTTTCTGTTTTGAAAATGTTTACTAAAAAAATGTAGATAATGGAATTTAAAAGCAAAAGAAAAAAATACATAGGTGGAAGTAGTGTTTTTAAGCTTAATTTTTAAAAATAGAAAACCAAAAACGAAGTGGTTATCCAACGTGGCATAAGTGATTCTAAGAATCCTGTCATTTGTAGCATACTCACGGTGTCAAATCATCAGAGCAGATAGAAAGCCAGCGTTCCAGTGAAGAATTTTTCATGCGAATTCCTCTGAAGGCATTAGGAGGTTTTGGCATTTCAGGAAAGTCGAAGTTACCAGCATCTGTGGAGACCGTTTGATGTAATTTTGTGATGGCTTTTAATAACCTTTCCTCAGTGATTTCTGCGCCCATGTCTTCAGAAGAGCATCTATTTTGAACTCAATAACAATGAGAAAATAAGAATCAGATGGCGTTACTAAATTAAAATTTACCTTCCAATATCTTCCCTCCGATTGTCTTAAACTCGTGCACAAGTTTACCCAAACTCCAGCTTCGCGGATGCTGGCACGCAAATAAATTTATTTAGAAGAGGGAATTATTACAGAAAAAACATACAACTTTGACCAAAAGAAGAATAAAAATAACCATCACCTTCATTGGATCAACATGATTAAAGACGATCTCATCTACCACAGCTTGCATGTACCTATAAACAATTACCAATTATTGTCTATGCAAACACTGGCATTGGCAAAAACTAAGAAGAAACCAATTTATAACTACAAGGAAAAATATTGGAAGGTAACACGATCTTCATGTGTGTGTGTGCGTACCATAAGTTAAGTTATTCTAGGAAAAATACATGTTAGCTTCTCCAACTTTAAATTTATTATACATTTGCGTCCAAAAAAAAAAAAAGTCGTACATTAGACATTATCATGTAATCCGAAGAATTAGGTGTCCTTGAGAGTTTTCATTATAAGCAAATGCAATCTTAAATTTGTA
>NW_019104496.1:1147572-1205174 GCF_001995035.1 Momordica charantia
GGAAAGAGAGTGGGAGTTTGTGTGGGACCTTGTAAGGTTTGATGTCTCTTTATAGGGGTTTGTTTCAAATTTATTCTATAATTATCAGCTAGGTCATATTCTTTTGGATCGGAAGCTCTTTCTCTAGGCTGGCTTCCTTTTTCGGGGCTGTGTTTTTGTATGCCCTTGTAATTCTGTTTTGTTTTCATTCTTCTCAATGAATAGTTCGGTTTCTTATCCAAAAAAAAAAAAATATATATATATATATACTAAAAAATAAATGATAGTTCATTTGAGGGTAGCTAGGTTTCCCACCACGTCCTTTTATCAAGTTACTGTTGAGCTTCAATCACTTGGACTAAAATATATACTGCAAGAATTGCTCAAGTTCACCTAGTTGTTGATTAACTATAAAAAATGCAGTTTTTGCTGACACTGTAAGTTGAGAAAAAATGATCTTACTTCGTAGTTGCTATAGATAATATTGTATAACTTTTACATACTTCCAAACCTGTATTCTTTTTAGCAGACAAATTTAGTTGGAGAATGTACAAGCTATTAGTTACATGAACATGAACCCTTAGTTTTAAACAATTAAGTACTGCATATTAACAGATCAAAATCACATTTGAGTTTCCTCTTGTCTGCTATTTCTTTCTTACACTACTCGAGCTTAAGTTTTTTATATTATCAATAGTGTATGCCCAAATTCCCACCAGCATGCAAAGGATAAGAAATGTTGATTACAGCTCACAACTTTTAAAATAATTAACAAGAGCTAGAAAATGCATTCATTGGTTGAGTTCATTTTCTAAGTCAACATATTAGACGCAATGCCAACGGTATAGTCATTTGCGTTCAGAAGCACACTCACTGAAATATGTGTTGTGAACAACTCTCATTACCGCCAGTCAAAATTGACTGTCGAAGGTCATAGACATGCTTGCGCTGCACCTGGTCAACGAAAACAAAACATTTCAACAGTCACAAAGAGATTGTGATATAGTTTCTTGGCCAAGCCAACCACGTTTCCAAGTTCAAATCTTGTGTTTTTTTACTATAAGCATAGTGAAATCAACAAAAATATTCGGCTAATTGGTGATAATGACTTAAGGTATTACTGAATACTGTCACTTTGAAGCCCGTATTTCATTTCATATCCTCCAAGGAGTACATGGAGTAGTTAGTTATTTAATAAAAAAAAATCCCTAAAAAGTATCGGCACTATTCCAAACTTACCTCTAACACTTCATCAAATTCAACTAGGCTTTTTCGTATGCCAAAGAAGTATTTCTCTGCATTGATTTGTAGGGCCAAGAGCTAAACATCATAAGAATAGAGAGTATTAATAACAAAAAAATCCTTTATTTTAACGGAAAGGATGATTAAAAAGATCATAGCTGTCACCTGTTTCACAATTGCATCACCTTCAATTGGAATATCTTCATCATTAGTTATTTTAGAAATGAGTCTCACAGCCCATTCTGTATCAAAATTGAACTTTTGAAACATCTCATCCTGCAAGCTGTCAAAATTTATAGGACACAAATTAGCTAGAGCAAGCTCATTACCATTCAAAATAATATATGCATCCTTTTAAGTTTCAAATTTTTTAAGACGTAAATGTTTTATTATTTAGATAGATATCTGCAGCTTAAACAGCATGTTTTTTACCAAATTGTTATTTAAAAAAAGAAACATATCAGTGTATCGAAAAGCATACATATGTAGACTGACCTAAAGAAAGAATGAAAGAAAAGAAGAAAACGTATTCAATGAGACGAACTGAAGAAATATTTCAGCATACCAAGCTCCCAGAAAAGTGCATCAGATTTCTACTTCACACATTCAACCAAGAATTAAAATATTGTTGAGTATATGTTATGGATATTGAATAATTAAGCCTCCAAAAGCTAGTATTGTTCAAGGAACAATCAAAGACTAAACGTGTTCTACAAATCAATCAATATACCTCAGACCAGCACTGCTAGATTTGTACAATTAAGAACAAATTTCTTACATTATCATAAAAGGACGAAGAAAATAGAAAAAAAAATTGATTCAAACCAGGGATCCTGGAGTTTCAGTCTCAAGCTGAATGCTATTGTGCCACTAGATATCATCTATTTATTTGTACCACGGGGTCTTGGTATGTGCACAGGCTTTTTTGTGTCATGGGATAGTATTCTACCTGACCATAAACCGGGTTGATCCAGGGTCTCCTTGTCTTCCTGCTCTCCCACGAAGCTATAAGAAATGATGACCATTTAGATTTAAGATCCAAATCCAAAATGAAATCTCTTTACCCACAGGAAAGTAGACAAAAAAAGGAACTAAGAATTCAAAGATTAAGACAATGATGAAATAGTTACCAAAAAACTAAAGGGAAATGCCAATGTTTATTTTGTATACTACGCCAGAACTTTTTGACAACCTATGTCGAGCTCCACATTTATTAATTAATAGACAAAACAAGAAACAGTAAAAATGTCCTGAGAAGAACAAAAAAACAGTAGCATATATATCGTGATATATACTATACCACTAAGTTTAAGATGTAATTTATGAAGGGCACAGAGATATGCTGAGGAATGACATTTATGGTGGCACCACCAAACCAATCAAGCCTAAAACGCATAGACACTCTAGCTTGATTAATTAGTCTGTAATCGATGCATACTGGCCACTATAATCATTTGGAACCTTCTTGAACACATATGAACCTAATTTTGATAGTTTTCTTTTTTTTTTCCTTTAATTGACATAATTGATGGACATAAAATTATATAAAGAAAATTAAAAGATTTTGATAATGAAAAATGCCATGAAGATATTTGATTGTAAATATCATTTTTATAAAGTGTTGAATAATTCAGAAACATGTTAAATTTGCTTTAAATCCTTTGCTATGGCATCACCAAAAAGAAAAAAAAACGAGAAACTTACTTTTTATCAACAATAGGGAAAGTACTGAGGGAGGAGGGAAAAACAGAAATCCACTCACACTAGAAAAGAAAATGAGATTAAAAATCCTCATATTAATATTAATTTTCTAAATATTTTCTTTCTTGGCGACAATTTCTCAAATTTTTCGTAATTATTAGCTAGGTGTCTTTTGGATTAAATTTTGTTCTACATAGTTGGGGGCTGACTTCTTTTTGTGAGGCTGATTTTTTGTATGAGGTTGTATTTTATTTCATGATGCCCAATGGAAGAATAGTTTTCCATATATACATATATATTAATTTTCTAAAGAAATGGTGTAAATTTAGGGTGTAATTGCCAAGGACATCAAAAAGCTGCATTAAATTTCAAAATTCCTAAATTTCTTTTTCTTTATTGATGATATGAAAAATATACAAAAGGCCGCAAGGGCATTTACAAAAACACCTTCCAATTGTAGATAAGGTCGTTCAGGGTGTAGCTATGGAGGGTGTAGCTATGGAAAGATGGATAGTAACTTTTACACCAATCCAGAGTTAAAACAGTAACTCTGTCAAAAAAGAAATCAAAAGGAAGAGATTTATCATTAAAGACTCGGTTGTTTCTCTCTAGCCATAAGCTCCAGAGGAAGGCTTTGATGAAAAGAGTCCATAGTGTTGCTCTGTTTTGTTTGAAAGGATGACCCACCAAGAGACAATCAAGGAAGATGAGTGGGTTGTTGTGCGGTGCTGTCTCCCATCCAAAAGTAGTGATAGAGGCAAAGCTGCAGCTGATGAAGAGGTGTCCCGGGGATTCCCATGCCTTGTAACAAAGATGACAGCAGCCGGGAGAGAGGGAGAAATGAGGGAGCTTTCTCTGAATCCGATCATAAGTATTCAATGCCCTATGGCTTAGCTCCCAGCAAAAGAATTTGATCTTTTTGGGACATTTGCCTTTCCGAAGGTTGGAGAAAAGGGAAGATTTGGTATGGTTTCCATTCATGGTCAAGTGCTTAAATACAGAGCTGGTAGTGAAGGATTTACTCTGTTCCAAGGGCCAAATCTATAAGTCTTCACGAGGGGGAGGGGTGAAAGCATCGAGTAACTGTGATAGGCCCATCCATTCATCAAATTCCTCATCTTTAAGAGGCCTGCGGAAACTGTAATCCTAAGAGGAAGAATTCTTAGACCAAAGTTCAGCAATTTTGGCATTGATAGGCCCTCAATTTCTTTTTCTTTTTTCTTATTTTGATCAGATAACCTGCTTTCCCTTTCCTTTTGAAGAATGCACCTTGAACCATTTGAATTATGGAAGAGGAAACCTCTCAAGGAAATACCAGCTTAGAACGAATGTACCCAGAATTGAACTTCAAACCTTTTTAAAAAGTCAAAATGTATGAAGAGATGGTAAGAGTTACCGCGGCTTTTGTAGCTTTTTTAGGGAATTTCTTCCAAATTCTGTTAAGTCAACGGTATTCAATTTGTTTACATATAGGCCATGCCATTGCGTGCATATTAGTTGTTCTAAGATCAGACAAACGAGGTCTAATAAAATTAAACAGAGTTAAAATGTAAAAACACCTACATTTATGCTTGGCATGAAACTAACAATTCAAGGTGATTATAATATTGAAATCAAATAAAATCCTCGTGAAAGAAGAAAAATAGCCATAACCTAATCACATGAACCAAATCATATTGTTGGTCACAGAATCTCACTTCTTATTTTGCACCAAAATCGTCATGGTCATAAAAAAAATATTTCAGAGAGGTAAGGAAAGCCAACCTGGTTATCAATTCTCCGGGACTCATGTAAAGATGTTCCTATAACGTGAAGGCCTCCAAGTCTTTTTACTTCAGCCCCTTCTTTCAAACAGTGCACTTCACAATCCTCTAGAACTGACAAATAAGCAAGAGCTATAGTGGGGCCAAGAGGGTACGTCTCGATCTGTTCATCAGCCAGCCTCTCTAACTCTTTAATATTCATAGACTGGCTCATTTCCACTGACTCTGAGATCATGGATTTTGCCTCTTTATATGTCCAGCTTTTACCTTCATTTTTGCATGTATATTTAGCTGGGAAATTCATAAGTCAAAGCATCAGAGTTAGTATGTTTGCATCACTGGTAAGTTGGAATAAATGTAAAATTACATTCATTTAAAATCATTTTTGAGACTAGGTATTTTAAGAGATCGCAGACCCATTAAAGCTGTCTTGGCTAGCCAAGCTAATGACGATGGTCCAACATTTATCTTGGACAACACCTATAAGAAAAGGATAAAATAGATATGAAATTCATGAAGCAGCTATACAAAAATCACATAACCATAGTTAATTACCTTCCTTGAAACTTCTTCACCATCAATTTCATAATCAAGAGATTCTTTTGTCAGAAATGAAAGCAGGCTATCTTCCATAATTTCTTTCGCAAGCATCTTCAAGTATTAGACAGGATTTTTTTTAAAATAAGTAAACAAAAATAAAATAAAAGAGCTACTTGTCTCCGTATAAAGGGAGATAGTTTCCCAAACTGACTAAAAAACTGATTAACTCGTGTACTTTTGGATTTCCTCCTAGAATTATGTCAGTGCCTCTGCCAGCCATATTTGTTGAAATGGTGATGGCATATTTCCTTCCAGCTTGTGCGACAGTTTCAGCTTCCCTAGCTGCATACTGGGTAAAATAGAAGAAACAGGAAGGCAAAAAGGTTTTAGTATAGAAGTTAGACACATCAATCAATAAGGTTTTCATTAGTTAGATATTAACCTTGGGTCGTGCATTCAAGACATTGTGGGGAATTTTTCGTTCCTTCAGCAAGTCAGATAAATATTCAGAATTTTCAACACTGCATCAAGCAATGAGAGAACATTGTGGTAGATATACTCATAACACTCCAGAAGTGAAATAGGAACTCTCTACTGAAAACGTGAGGATAGTAAAACTTTAAAAAAATTTCTCAGAAAATAAAATTTTCAACTTACTGATTATCTAACTGTTAGGACTGTAAAAGCACAAATAATTCATTGGCCTCATTATTTATTTCACTTAAATTATCTTCAAGGCAGTCCATTGCAAACAATCGCCACTAAATAACAGAACATTTATATAATTGGGGGAATTTCTTTGTATCAAATAAGGTTGTTGGTAACCGTATAGGATTTTGGGCTTAATTCTTGAATTGGAAATATTATCAACTCCTAATGGGAGTATTGTACTTTGTACTTTGTAACTTTCCACCATTTAAATAAAAAAATCTACAAAGACACCACAAACCAAATTAATAGAAACATTCAACCAATTAGCCAACACCTTTCCAATTACTTGTAGACAGCATGAACCATATTAATGCGCCTGAAATCAATAACTTTGAAAGTCTCCACCATTAAATCACCACTGAACCTAAAATTTAATATTTTATCAATATTTAACACTTCTCTCACTTGTGAGGTTAAAAATTTGCGAACCTGTTATCATATTTGATAACATTAATTGTTGAGGAATTGACTTTGGCTCATAGGTTATGTTAAATTTAATCTTTTATCAATTCTTTAATACCACCTTTTAGAGATCGAACATGTCAAAAACTAGGAAGATGACCAATCCTTTCTAGAATCCTTTGTCCCCTTCATTTTTTTCTGCAATACTCCATTTACTTGTACTATTTTCAATTTCTAAATGAATCTAACAGCCATTAGCCATTATATGGCAAAGAGTGGAATTTTCATCTCCTAGCTTAAACCAATCAGACTTGCATTTTTGCCTCTATCTGACCTCTTCCTTGGCTAGAACATAAAACAATTTCAATTTTAATACTCAAACTAAACTCTTCCTCAACAAGGCCACCGTTTTCCATTTTTAAATCCAGGTTCATGATAGAGAGAGCAATCTTGCTCTTCTAATTGAGGTATCCCCAAAGCATAGCAATTCCACTTTTGAAGATTTCTTTCAGCAGCTCAGCATTTTATTCAAAGAGAATATTGCCCAACTTTTCACCTCGAAGGAATTCAACCAATCTTTGATCAAGTCCTCAAAACCTGGATGAGGGAGACAAAATGTCTTAGGGCAGGGTAAAAGATCCTGTTACAAGCAGAATAGGGAAATAGTAAGAGATTCACAATATTCCTTCCCGTTCTAGAGAATCTGGAATGAATGAACCTATTACTTCAGTCATTTGAAAGAACAAGTCCGCCAATTAGAGAAACACAAGTTGTTCTCTCATGTTGGTCCAAGGACCCACTGGAAAGAGGAATATCAAGAGAGGTCTTGGATGGTTGGTTGAACTTCCTCGTGCTTTTGGTTACAAAATGAAATGAGATTTTCTCGCACCCACCGATGCACCAACACTCGAGAGATCCAACAAACTGAAAGTGTCCCCCAAGTCAATAGTCAACGAGATGGAAAAAGTCCCACTCAAAACATCAACAGCTAAGATGAACCTCTCATTCCACAAAGCTAAGGTTCACCCTGCAA
This sequence comes from Momordica charantia, assembly GCF_001995035.1. The sequence continues at coordinate 1,154,944 of NW_019104496.1, forward strand.
TATCAACCGAAAGAATAACAAGCCATTCAATGTTCCTAGAACTCCATAAATTTAACCGAACTCTTATTCACCTTCTAAGGCCTGGATTCTTAAAGGAAATCTATCTCTGGATCAAAAAAACACTATGGTGTCTTCTTTCTTTCTAGCCCCAAAGCCCCTGACGTTCCACTTTGGGAATCTTAATTGGTCTGCACTAAGCCTCCCTTCCACAGTGTGAGGGCAACCATTTTTCTCATAATTCACAGAGGAGATAAGTCTCTTTAATTCTCTACTCCATGTCACTTCTTTCTGGGAATATAAGATCTTCCTTGCTTTTTTCTAGGAATGGACCTGACGACAGACCAAATTTATAAACCTGATCGCTATGGCCTTTCATTTTCTATCAAGAAAAATAAGGGCTAGACACTTGGGTTCCCTCCCCAGGTCCTCCTTGAAATACAACATCTGGCACCTCTGTGGTCTCTATTTATTATTGATCTTAAAAGGCCAAAGATCATGAACAGTAGGCATTAGTAGCTCTGTATATTACCAAGGAGCAACAAATGAAAATGAAAATTCTATTGCAAAGACGAGAGGACTTTTGCTTGAAAAACATACATTTGTGATCCAATTAGGGCCAATATTTACATGCACATTGGCCATAATAAAAAGACAGTAAAAATATACCTGGTGGTACCAACTAAAACAGGACGACCTTGTCTGAACATGTACTCAACTTCTTGGTGAACATATTCCCATTTTCCTCTAGCAGTCTAGCAAAAAGAAAGATCATAGAAGGTCAAGTTGAAATTTTGAACTATATGGGAAGGTGGAATACAGATTAACTAAAAAGTACTAAAGCCCTACTGCAAAAGCTTGGATAGGTAAATCTTTACGTATGTTTGGCAAGTTTGTGGGCACTTCAATTACAGGCGTCTGAAACATTTTCAGAAACTCTTTTTCCTGAAATGATATATATAAGAATATTGCATGATATATCAAATAACAAATAAATGTTTATTGCCAAAATGACTAAATAAAAACATATGACATCAAATTATATGCATCTACATCAGTGCCCACCTCAGTTTTCGCAGTTCCAGTCATCCCTGACAACTTTGGATAGAGCTTAAATAATGATTGATATGTGATTTGTGCCACTATAACTGAATCAGCCTGAAAAGTACACAAAATTAGACTAAACCAACACTAAATCGTTTTTTTTCATTTTTTTATAAGATATATTGTTCTTTCCTTTCTAAGAATACTTATCAAAATGATAATATACCTGAATCTTCAGACCTTCTTTGGCCTCTACTGCCTGATGTATTCCCTCAGACCACCTTCTTTTTTCTTCCACTCTGCCCGTCAGCTGCAGAAATGTCACACTGTTAAATATGGTCATCTATATGTTCGCGCTTGAAAGTTCCAAAAGAATGCAGTCAATACCAGGGTGATACAAGAAATACATAACAATTCAGATCGTAAAAATTATAGGATAACAAGTTTTTTTAAGAAAATAATATCACGAGCTTATTCTAACAGGTTGATGAAAAGGGAAAAAATTACACCGTAAATAGATGTGTATTTTCGGGGGAGATAACAATGTTAGACATCAAGAAAACATTTCTATCTATTTCGTGCATAATTCTTCAATTTAATTGCTTTACTATTACCTAAGAAAGTCAAACATAATTAAAACCAATGAATACCTTGACCTTCCCCTACGGCCCCTTAGGAGGGGACAATGCTTATTATCTCCCCTAGTCTGTAACTCTTGCTACCCCCCCACAAAAGACTTAAAAGACTGATCTAATTCTTTTTCTCATTACTACAACACACCAACCAAAGCAAAAAGCAAATCTCCTCAATGCCTAAAAGCTCTTTAGAACTTCCGATTCAATAACCTTGGATAGCCTACTTGTTTACATTGTCCCTTCTTTCAATGTGTATAATTCGAGCAAGCCGATAGCTAGCAACATCGAGAAAAATTAAAAAGTTACATCAAGGGTCGAAATAAATACCCAAGCCAATAAAACCCTTAAAAATTCCCACAATTCATTCACCCACCCTAGAAGATGAAGACCACATGTGGTCCTTCTGCATCCTAATTTAGAGGAGAAGAAGTAGATTTTTTAGTTGTTGGATTGGTGCAGTTGAGCAAACTTTTATGTGGGCACTTCCTCCTCCAGAAAAAAGCTAAAAGATTTGATGGCATGTAGTGATAGGGCCTTATTACAGTATCTCAAAAGTTGTTTCTTATCGAAGAAAAAAGGTCACCAGACTATCGAGCTAAAGAGCAGCATTTTGCGACTAAAATAAAAGGTGAATTAATAGTTTGAACGAGCCTTGGACGGTAAAGCAGTTGGACCAGTGAAGAAGTACTGGTTGTGGCTCCCAACATCTGGGAAACTTTTATTGACGATGTGCTACTTGGTTTTTTTTTCCAGCCATGTCATCCCTAAGCTCTCAAATGTTCACTAAATTTTAAAACTAGAGATTACTGGCAATACAGTGTCCAATAAGATCTTGCAGACGTAGTCTTATGGGATTTTAAAGTCATGACCATAGATTTCAACAAAGGGCCTACACCACTTGTGGGTAAACCAAGGAAATACCTTTAGACATGATATTTACGTATTTTTCTTATATAAAACATAAATGTTGATCTGCATCAGGGAAAGCCACCACGTAACTTGGGAATGAGTTTAATGTACTTCACAGCTATTTAACACAAGACAAACATAGAATATGAATCCAACATAACGATGAACAATAATGGTGGTAGTAGAATAGCAAGGAAGCAAAATTTATAATAATACATAATTTTACCTCATTTATTATGAGAGCTTTGCCGTTCCTAACTATATACTGGACATCCCGTCGATAGAACTCTTTAGCTTTGAGTGCATTCATCACAAATCTGTGTGTGCCAAATTTTAATGGCGCTTAATGGCTGGAAGCTTTACTTAAAAAATAAATAAATAAGAAATTTCTTCTATTAAGAATTACGAGAATATAAGTTTGTGCTATACAGCAAAGACAAAAGAAAGAAAGGAAAAAAAAAAGAGAAAGAAAAAAGGAAAGGAATACAAGAGAGACCCCAAACAATCAAGAAAAGGGGGACAGATGGGAGCCTGTCTCGTTCATGAAGCTCCTTGGTCACTTATGTTCTTGGTTTTCTGACTTTTATTGTTCTTATTTTGATTGTATTGCTACTTGTTGAACCTCTATTTTGTTTGTACTTTTCTCCTTTCCTCTCACTCCTTCGGAAGCTTTTATTCTTGAACTTTTTCTCATTTTCATATACTAGAAAACTTGGTTTTTGTTTAAAAAAAAACAAAACAAAAAAAAACAAACGCAGGTGGGTGCCTGCAAAGGCTTATGCTTCATTTTGGTGTTTTTCTCTTAAACATGGAAAACAAACTTTCCAACTATAATCGAAAAGTTACATACTAAAAGCTACCTTTGGGAGTGAAGACTATATACCCCCAAATTGAAAGCAAAAAATACTCATAATTGAAAATTTATTTTTCTTTTGTCTTTTTTTTGGAAAGGAACCAAGCTTTTTGAGAAGAATACACAAGGGGCAAACAAAAAACAGCCTAAGCAAAAGGAGCAAAAAAGGGCTCCAATCTAACCAAATGAGACCCAACGGATACTTGCAAGAATCCTTAACAACTTTGGAGAGATTTAACTGAAAAATAATTACATAAAGGCTCCCCGACAAGAATTGATCTCACTAATCAAAAATTTACTAAAAACTTTAGAGAGAGAACTCCAAGAGGCTACATGAAGCTTTATCATCTCAAATTGGCCACCCCATTCATCAACGTATTCACACACTCCTAGCTTAGCTCACAAAAGAAGAATTTAACATTTATTAGATAAGTGTCTTTGATATTTGTCCTTCTAACTGTTGCTTAACTAGTCAAAACAAAAAAATAAAATAATAAAGTTAACGGAACACAAAATTCACTTAAGGATGGTAAATATTGAAAACTTCAAATGTTTTACTTTTACAAAGAAAAAAAAAGGAAAGATTCAGATTTCAGAATCCATAGGAAAATCAACCAACAATGAGAATATTATTTATAACTCAAAAATAAAAGTACACAAAAATTAAAATCATTTGACAAATTTTTAAAAACATTAAAAGTTAATAAAATGAAATAAATTATAAAAAAATTATATATAGCTTTTATCAAAAGCAATGTACAAAAAGACAACCCCAAAAAGATCCAAAATTAAAATAGATATTCAGCACTGTTGGTGTAGGTACTCCAAATTCTCTAATCAGCCTCTAGATCCACGGTTCATGAGTTGCTAAACATTAATCGTTTAAAAAAGAGCCAAAATTAAAAAAAAAAAAAAAAAAGGTGTTCTCATGGTTAAGTATCAATGCCAGAAGATAGTTACCAAATATAATCCAAACCAAAAGATTGCACAATTACCTGGCCCATGGATCATTTTCATCCCATAAATCATTGGTTTCAAGAGCAATCTCTGCCATCGCAATTCCTTCTTCAGTCAACTCAACCGAATTGTCTTTCAGTTCCACGTTATAATGCTGATACCAAAAAATACAATTCACAAAGTAGTAACAACACTTGTGTCTGTCTTTTCAGAGATATCATCCCACTAAAAAGAATATTCTTGTTCCCCATCACCCCAATAAAAAAAAATTAAAAAGAAAAAAAAAGTTTTTCTTTATTTTTTTATTATTATATATGTCTGTGTACTCCTTGTTAGTAACTATTTAAAAAAGCCAAAAAATACTCAAAATCTTAGAGTTCAAGAGGAGAAGTAAATTAAGTGATCAACTCACAATTCCCTTCACAAGCAGCTCCGCTACCTTAGCTGCAACTGGATATCGTCCAGCATCTTTGCTAGCCTAAGAAAGAAAATAACAAAGACAATATTATTTTTTATAGGAAACAGCTGCTTTCATTAAAGTAAAAAAAAAAACGGCGAAAATGATAGATTCAGAATTCACCCATTCCAATCAAAGAGAAAAATGAAACATTCGCCCATGCCAACCAAAGAGAAGAATGAAACAAAAAATAATAATAAAAACTCTTCAATTGGACAAAATGACAGAGAATGATTACAAAATCCATTGAGAGAAAACACCAATTAGAAGAGTTGAAAAGAATAGGATCCCAAGAGCCCACCGAATTTTTCTCTAAGTCTTGGAAAAATCTTCAGTTTCTCTATATTCAAACGTCCCAAAGAGTTAGTAAAATTACAGTTTAACCAAAGGCCAAAGTTTTTGCCATCTGTTTTGAATGTATGCTCAATGAGAGAGAGAAAGAGAAAATCCTTCTTAGTTAAAGCAAGTTCCAATTAAAGAAACAGAGGGTTTGTCCCCAAATGAGCCATACAAAATAAGAATAAATGACTAGCATCAATGCAGACTTGCACCAAACACACAAGCTAGAGACAAAACCAGGTGAGGTTTTCTCTCCGGTGTCTTTGGGCAGTACTAAAACCCATTTAGAATACAGAAGAATTTTCCTAACATGTATCTAGTGGCTTTGTCCTTTTCTCTGAAAAGGTAACCATGACTATGAGGACAATTTCTTGTTCTTCCTTCTTTATATCTCTCTATGAGGAAATGATATTCCGATTTCATCTTAAAAAAATAAATAGAGAGAGAGAGAGAGACAAGAAAAAGAAGAAAAGAGAATCAATCCCACCACAAAATTTCCACAACAAGATACGTTCTACTTATTCTTTTTCACATTGCGTATACTGCCTCTTCTTAGTGTTTAAACTACAGAAATTTTTTTTTTGTAATTACAGTGCCTCTCGATACTTTGTTGCAATTGGAAAGCTGTCGTTCATTATTTCTTTTGTCAGGCCAGGGCTCTCTCTCCCCGGGCCTTTAGGCTGTTTCTTTTCTATTTCATCTCTTAATGAGAAGTTTCTGTTTCCTATAAAAAAAAAAACAATATAACTGCACTACTTATTGACAAGATTTCTATATGCACCATTAAGTTGCTGAACTTCCAAAAAAATAACAAAATGACACACAGAGGGTAAAAATAGATTTACCTCACCGCTTATTAATAAAGGATTTCTTCCTTCATCAATTAGAACTGAGTCAACTTCATCAACTATAGCAAAATGGAATGGCTTTGGCCTGTCCATTTACATAATAACTTCACTGGCAGTTCAACAAAGCAATAGTAGCTAATTTCAAGTTGCGTCATAACATACCATCTCATCACAAGTTGTCCATTATTTCCAGCTAGATTGTCTCGTAGATAATCGAAACCAAGTTCCTGAAAATGCCCAAGATTTATGCTATTTCAGAAACAAGAAAGGAATGGATAAAGGATGTCAGTTCATCCACTAATCATAATCTTTTAGATTAATACAAGAGTAAGAACATTTCCAAGAACCATCACTTTGAGCCTCAGAATTATCTTGAAGCAATGGTTGATAGTGCAGTAGATGCAACAAACAACTAATTAAGATAAGACTTACCGAGTTATTCGTGTAAGTGATATCACAGCTATAGTTGCCTCTCCTCTCTTCGCCCGTCATCCCCCTCTGCTCATTCAATTAAGAATACAAAATGAAGAGAAAACTTGAAAAAATAAGTAATAATAATAGAAAAAGCTATAGGTTGAGAAGGAAGAGTTTTCTCTCTCTCGCTGATGACTATGTATAGCAGGCTCCTTGATGAGTCCCTATTTTAAGCCCCAACAAGTATGAGGAAGTTGAGAGCTCGGAAGTTTAGGATAGAGAAAAAAATGGTTTTATTTAGTTTTGACCAGGAGAATAAAGGAAAGTATGCCTCCTACAAAACCAACAGCTTCAACATCAAAGAGATGTCTATGGAACAGAAGATAATTCTGGATAGTTGATGCCTGCCTTGGCGAACCTACTTCATACCCCCTTTTTGGATGAAAAACTGAGCTTTCATTGTGACAGATGAAAGAATTACAAGAGGACATAGAAAAAAACAATCTAACAAAAGGAGCCAAACTAAAAGAATGTGCTCCAATCAAGCAAGATCTGACTCAAGGAGTAATTACAAAAAGCTTTGGACAAAGAAGTTGAAAGAGAGACGTGATACCTAACATGATCCATACCTCCTCCCAAGAATCCTCAACCCCTCTAAAAGTCCTGTTATTCCTCTCAATCCACAGCCCCCAAATATAGCTAATAAGCTCGTTCACCACAAAAATGGCCCTATTCTAAAACGGGAATAAAGAAGAGCCTCCTACATCATGTCAGAACACCCTCTAGGGCGAGCGAAACAAACTCCAAAAGTCTGAAGAAAGTAATCCTGAAACAAGGAGGCAAAGTGGAGGGCATTTTTATAGCTCTTCTCCTTATGGGTCCTTTCCATTTTTGAATATTTCATATTATCAATGAAATATGTGTTTCTCATAAAAAAAAAAAATTAAAAGGGGCAAAGTAGCAGCTCAAAGGTCTTTTGTTGCTCCTCTACAAAGAAAATAGCACTGCGGCCTCATCAGAAAGGACGAGTGCCTCAACATTTTATCCAAAGCAGGTCTTGGAGGACCTGCTTCATACCCTTGCCAGGTAGGTGGCTTGAGAAAGGAGAAGAGAAAATGGAGAAAATTCAATAAGTGATACAATACAAAATTACACAATTTAACCATACTACTCTAAAAACCAATCAAGAATGGGAATGGAATTAAACGTAATATAATTGCATGGTAGATGTATTTGAAATATTAAATCAGTAGTTTAGATTCTGACTTTTTATATTATTACAAAATATCTTGTAAAGGCCACCACAGAAAGTAAATACAACAAGCAAACTAATAATCACCTGTATCAAACCCACTGATAAACCTAAAAAGCGATGAACATGACCCATCCATTCAGCATCACGTTGAGCCAGATAGTCGTTCACAGTTACAACTAGAAAAGTGAAGTATTATTAGAGTTTGAACCAAAAAAACACGCACATGTCAACAAAGACCCCATACACTTCCTTTCTAATTCAAAGGGGCAATCACTTTGTAAATTGTAACAAAACCAACTCTATGAGCCACACGGGCTAGGAATTAACAAAAGGCAATTCACTTGGTACTGGTACCTTTAACATAGGGGTAGCACACTTTTTGCTCTAGATGTCTAGTAACACAAATTGAAATGCTTCAAGCTTTATAGAATCAAACCTAAGTTACTCGTGCAATTCATCCAATATGTTCTTAATAGTGTTCTCCTACTATCTTTACTCTTTTTTTCCCCATCATCTACAATAAAGGCCACCAATGATCATGTAAATCGACAGGCTTCGGGAAGTTGGTAAATGTATTAATCATGTTCATCACTATTAGTTTCGTCTCAACAAACTTGGTTTGTTCCAAAACGATAGTATAGTACGAAAACAATCTTATGATTTTAGATGTGTGCAATCACTGCCCTTCTTTTTCTTCTCTCTCTCTTGTTTCCTAGATAATATTTGTTCACAAATCAAGTCCAATTGCTACAGCTCGACTTCAATTAATTTGCTAGAGGCCATGATCATACCACGCGCAAAAGTAAATTCGAAGTCATACCATGTACACCTTCACCCGTCAGGGCATTCAGATATGCTGCCAACGTAGAAACTAACGTTTTCCCTTCACCAGTTTTCATTTCTGCTATGGAACCATCATGAAGCACTGCTCCACCAATAATCTATAGTAAATATAAGCAAAGCCACACTGATCACCATGATAACCACCAGCACCTCAAGACCAAATATATGTACATACATATACACAACGAAATAAATAAATAAATTGCATGAACAACTAAAGACCGTGAGAGTGGGAAACAGATACCTGTACATCAAAATGGCGCATCCCAAGCTTCCGTTTTGCGGCTTCGCGAACCACCGCAAAAGCCTCTGTAAGGATTAAAAGTATAAAAATAAATAATTAAATGGAATATAACAAGAAAATGAAATTAGATTATATTATAAGCTTAGAAATTCAGAAAGATAGATAATAATAATGATAAAATGCCCCAACCAGCTTGAATGTCTGCCAACGTCTCCCCCAGTCCAAGCCTTCTCCGGAACTCCGATGTCTTTGCAGTGAGCTGAATATTCATAAAGCCGTTTATTTTCATATTTTGGGCTTTGGAGTCAAATGGACATCAAAAACAACTACAGCCAAGAGCTGACAAGTTAATCAGTGAACCTGCTCATCAGTGAGGCTCTGTATCTGCAGCTCAAAATCATTAACGGATTTCACAAGACGATAGTAATCACGAACAACCCAATAATTCATGCTCGTAAAATCGCTCCAAGTCTTTCGAACAGACCCCAATGTTTCCTGTACCAAAAGTGAGAATATAAACAGAGAAAATTGAAATATATGAAATGCCGACAGGAGACGACGGCGAAACAACGAAGTATAAAGAATACAAACTTTCAAGGACGCGGCAACGGGAGTGGCAGTGACCGGTGATGAGGAATTGAGTATTAAACGATGTCGCCGGAGACGATAGGGCAAAAACGACGAAGTTTGGAAAGAAGTGGGACTGGCAAAGCGAATGGTGGGCCGCAAAGACGGTGGCAGAGAGGGGGACTTCGGAAAAACATGAACGGAAGCCATGCAGGTTTATCCAGGGTTTTTGCCTGCTCGCCCCTGCGACAACAAACTAAAACAAACCTAACGACGATGGGATTGCTCCGGCCGCCGGCGGTAAGGTCGACGGGAACCGTGAGTCTCAACAGAGGAGTCGCTCTTCGCCACCGGTGTGGCAGTGAAATGCTGATGGGTCAGTGGATGAGTTTGTGGCTTTGTGCTGTGACGCCTGATTTTGGGCTTCAGGCCCTAAAAGCCCAACAAACTTTTTTTTATTTTTAACAGCATGGCCAATTTAAAATAGCTTTTTTTTTTCTTTTCTTTTTTTTCTTTTGAGAAGGAAAGAGCTGTTTTTAAAGTATGACCACTTATTAAAATTATGGGAAAAATATTTTAACCTCCTGTCAGAATCAACCTCATATCTAGTGTAGGTTCTTAGTATATATATTGTATTTGCTAGAAATTATAGTAAGTTAAACAAATTAAAGTGCATTCCTAAAAATTAATGTATTGTAATTGTTAAACGTTATATATATTTAGTGGAGAAATAATTAAAAAAAGAATAGATAGGTTTTGCAACTAATTAATAGTTGATCGTTCGTAAATTTAGTCTTCGTTATAATATTCAACACGAGTGATGAGTAAAGTTGAAACAGACATTATCAATATTCAGTTAACTTCACAAAAGATTCAACTTCTAACATGAAAATAATAATAAAAAAAGAGAGAGAGAGACAGAAGAATCTCATTAGGTCGCTCTGGCAAAGTAACGCTTCAATCTCAAACAAAGAACCTTGTTAATATATACATTAAACAAATTATTAGAACATGCATGGATTTTTCTAAATTAAGAGAGCAACAACTAATGGGATAAAAGCATGTAATTCTTCGAGACATCCCACTATAGCAAAGTATACTAATGATTTTAGATTTATTAAAATCATTCTTACGTAACATCAAACGTGTTGGTTTTTGTCTAACCAAAATGAAGTTGTTTAAAAAATGCAATCGGTAAAATGAGCAATTGAATAATACAATCAAAATATCAATACTTTTGAAATTGGTGTATAATCATTGAATAATCCTTGATGGTAGGGGTGCACGAGTATAACYAAAAACCAAGCTCACCAATCGAAACCGACCGATCAAAGGTGGTCAATTGGTTTTAAAGCTAAATCGATTTGTGTTAGATTTTTCATATGCAAAATCGATCAATAAGTTGGTCGATCCATCTAAACCTATAAAAAATCAACCGATACTGACTATTTAATATATATTTATATATATGTCATTTTAACTTTTAGGATTTATTTTTTATGTCGCCCCCTCTTCTTATTCCTATCTCACGCCTCATCTTTTTTAGTTATGCTTCTCTCTCACTTTCTCAGTCTCACTCCCCACTACCTCTCTATCTCACGATTCTCTCTTAGCTCTCTCAATTTCACTCTCACTTCTCATCTCACATGAACAAACAATCAGCTTTCTCAAATCAGTCAATGATTAAGATAAATTTTGAAAACAAAAAAATGTAATATATATATTTTGGTATAAACAAAATCGACGAAAATGCAGAAAAAAATTTGTAGGTTCCCATTTTAAATCCATGTCAACCAACCGTTAAACATCCCTTTGGGTATAAACCCTCGTGACTTTACTTTTGGTTTCATCCAAAAGGTCTTGTACCAATAAAGATGTCGTCTCTCACATTTATAAACGTGATCTTCCTCTTATCTAGTCGATTTGGAACTTTAGTTACACTCCCTTGTAATAAGAATATATAACATGTGATTAACACACTTTATTTATATATACATATATATATATATATATATATATATTGTCATTCCTTGTAATGCCAAAAGCGAGTATAACTCAATCAATAACGAGCATAATTCAATAATAACTGACATTTATTTCTAATCAAGAGATATATTGTGAGTTCATCCCTAACCATAAAAGGGTGAGCCATGATAACCAAAGCTAAACCTTAACAATACAGAGAGTTAAAAGAAAATCAAGACAACAGATCTCAAGTGCGGCCCAAAGACAGTAGTATATAATGCTTCATCAAAATTCATAAATAGGTCAACTCAATGTCGTGTCCTGGAACCATGGAAGACAAATTGTACGTTTCTTTTTGTTACTGGTCTGGTATGTATATATTTTTCTGAAAAAAAATAATAATAAATTAAAAATATATATTTTTATTTTGAAAAACTAAAATATTTTTTTAATTTTTCCAACGTAATATCAAAAGATATAAACTAGTATAAATATATATTCATGTTAAAACATATAAACTAGTATAAATATATATTCATGTATTCAAAACTATCTTTATCCAAATTTAAGTCCCTAGCATAAAGTTATATATCCTTGTGGAATCTAACGACAGAAGTTTAAAATCCTTAAATATGAATCAGGTGGATTTTTAGACATCCATCTAAAAATAATATGGTGTGTTTGGTTGGTGATGTTAAAACAAAAATGTGAAAACAAAGTTGTATTCCACGTTTTCAGTGTTTTTGGATATGTGTGGTTGGTAGTAGATTTAGAAATTGAATTCCAATTTTAAAAATTATTCGAAAGGTTTAGTAAAATATTTGTAAACTAGCAATAGTTACCCACTAAATATTTAGTTCAATCTAAAATAAAATTAATTAATTTATTAACTTATATGTTATATACTTTATATAATTTTTATTTTATAATATTATAGAATTTATAGAATATTATATTTTACATTTCTTGTAATTTTAAAAAAAATAAAATAAAATGAGTTTATTATTAGTTTTTAGAATAATTATGCTTAAAAGTTTCAAATTCAAAATATGAAATAGTATTAAAAATATAAAAATATTGTTTTAAGAATTTTAGTTAGAAAATCATAAAATTCTAAAATAATTTTCGAAAACAAATCTGCCAAACAGATATTATAAATCTAAAAATAAAAATTTGGATGAGATACCAAACATGGCATTAAAAATTCACTTTCAAATATTGATGAATGATGTTTGGAACCAACATTCCTTCAAAATCAAAACAATATAAAAAGAAAAGGTAAAAGATATCAAATATGGCTTTATTGCAGTAAACTATGATACCATGATCCACCCCCCAATTACACAATTTTCTAGGTATTTGTTTCTTCCATTTTTAACGAAGAAAAATGTATTATATAGTTCCAACCTTAAAAAATACATGTACGATAACAACAATATTTTTATTTATGTTTTGGAACAAATTGGAAATGGGAATAATTAAAAAGAAACTTGTCTGGATTGTTTCCAAAATTTGTATATAATCGAGAATGTCCCGAAAAAGAAGAAATAAGAAACAAAGTTAGTTGTAAAATATTTAGATTTACAATAAAAATTAGAGACCAAAAACAATAAACGAAAATGTTACCGAGTCGAAAGTGAATCTCAATAAATTATGGAGGTTGTCCAGAGAGAGGGATTGACCCAAGAACAGGAGTTAAGCAAAGATTTAGCAATTAGCAAACTAAAAAGTTTCTAAACAAATTGAAGTTTGGTGAATTATAACAAAGAGTTGATAGGATTTGTTCACCCACCAATTAGGTGCCTAATAAAATAGAGAAAGAAACAACTTCTACTTTACATTGAATTTTAATTTGCTTTAGTCCCATTCTCCTATATGTCGCAACTATGTTAGAGCGTTTTTTATTTCTGGTTTTTCATTTTTAATCCTTTAAAATATAAGTATTTGCTAATTATTGTTTCATAGGAAACGTTTCAAAAATTGTGTATAAATGTTTTAAATAACAAAATCAAGTTTCTTGATTACTGTTTTCAATTTTTCCAAAAATATAGATAAAAGTATTATTTTATCATTTTTTTACTTATAAAATGTTAATAAATATAACAGAAAAAGTTTTAATATTTAATTTGGAACATTAATTTTCATATAAAACTTTCATTCTTTTAATTTAAAATTTTAGAATACAAAAAACAAAAAATGATAATTTTTTAATTTTTTCCTGATAGTCGTGAGTGTTCGAACTAGCTTAAGCGCACCACGACTGATTTCACGAGACACCCTATTGAATTTGGTTGTCCAAAAAACATATAAGAAGTCGTAGGTGGCTATCATGTAGTTTGAACTTATTTCCTCTAAATTTTTTAATTATCAAATATTTTTTTAACTAAAAAAACAAAAAAATAAGAAACAATTTCACCAATTCTATTTGTATCGATGGAAAAATAATAAAGGAGAAACAAAAAACAAGAACATTATCAATTGGACTTTATATACTTCGAATGAACGACACCCTTCCCTCCTTTTTGTTTTAGTCTACCATTTACTCCATCCAAATATTTGGAAATACTTGTGAAGCAAAATTTCTGTAAAATATAATAATGGAGAAACATGGCTTCAATTATTTTAGCTCCCCAAAAAGAGGAGATCGAGAGCTCTCATACCAAAACGTGTGTAGTAAAATTTCTCTCAAGGAATGTGGAAACGTAACTTGAAGAACCTTTGGCTTTTTCTATATTTTGTCACTGCCTTTCACATTTGTGTCAAGTCAAATTTGTTCAATTATTTTACAAAGTTTCAATTTCGTTTATATATTTTAATTTTATTATATCAGAAGTTAATAAATGGGCATGATGTTAGTGTGGATTACTAAAACTAAGGTTAAGGTTAAGCCAACGTAAGTATAGATCAACATATTAAGATTGTATATATATTTTAATTTTATCATATTTTTTTACAAAATTGTATCGGATAAGTATCTGAAAAATGTTTGATAGATTTATGAAATTTTAATTTTGTGTCTAATATGTATTTGAATTGTAGGAGTGTTTAAAAGTTTTTTTTTCCAAGTGTAAACATGCGTTGGATTCTTTGTTAGTAGTTTCTCTCATGCTTCCACTTTGTTATTCTCTTCGTTTTTTCGTTATAATTCGAACTTATGACCTCTCGATCAGAGATAGGTGTCAATTTCCACTGAGCAAAGTTCATGTTAACTTCAATTTCTACGTGTTTAATAGGTCTCTATACTTTCATTTTTGTGTCTAATAGATCTCTAAATTTTAGAAGTGTCTAACGAGTCTCTAAATTTTTTATTTTTTTTATTTTGTGTCTAGTAGGTCTCTAAAATTTAAAAATATCTAATAGCTACCTAAACGTTTAATTTTATTTTTAAAATCACATATTTATTAAACATCAAATTGAAAAAGTCAAGGTCTTAGATCCATCAATGTAAGGAACATTTTGAATAAATATATGACCTACCAGATACATGAAAATTTAGTACACTCTTGAAATCTATTATATATATATATATATATATATATATATATATATATATATATTAATTAAAAGATTTATTATACACAATTTTGAAATTAAATTTAAAAGTTGAAGGGGTTGTAAGAATTAGAGAAAAAAAAAAGATTATTTCTCATCACCCGTCCCCACCTTCCACTTCTGATTGCGCAATAAACACATTAATTAAGCAATGAAGATATTTAAATGTTTATAAGTCAGCGTTCATTTTCTGGCTAAAAACTATAATTTCCTTTTTACCAATAAGAGAGAAATGTATTTTATTTTATAAACTAAAAAACTGTTAAAAAAATTTATGTTGGAAAAAAATATATAGCAATCAATTCTTCTATAAATTCTACAAATTGGACCTATTTAATTTTCTTTGTTGAAAGTAGATAAGCAAAGAACAATAATTTGCTAAAAGCATATAAGTAACGGAAAATTATAGTGGATAGCAAAAATCTTTTATGTAATTCAAAATTATGTCACCTGTTTTTTAAATTTTCAAATATAACAAAAATTTTACTTATATTAATTGTATATCAGATACTCATATATTACTATATGAGTAGTATATTTGATATATGTCACATTCATATTGTACAAATGATCATATTAGTAGTATATCAGATATATATAACATATATATTGCAAGTATATCAGACACTCATATCAGTAGTATATCACATAAATATATGAGTACTTGGATATATTACAGACATATATCATTTGGATAAAGTTCTCATTTTAAAATTGGATCCCTATTTAAAAAAGTGTTATATTTGAAAAAAAAACTTACTAATTTTATTAAAAAAACTTTACCATATTTACAAATGCCCTAAGTAATAAGAGATTGAGAAACATATAGACCTAATTAAAATCTATATATATATAATAATCATGCAAGATTTTTTTTTTTTTAGTTTTTTTTTTCCGTCTTGCCACTTTTGGTAATAACTTAATCTAATAGATATTGGTAGGCATAACATGCTCGAAAGCAAGTGGTAGATAACCTTTTGACCAATCCCAAATATTTTAGACGAATATCTGTTTAATTTATCGACAACTTCATTATGTAGAATTTTCAATTTCAAAATATCTTGACTTTTAGTAGAAACAAATAAATAAATAAAACAACATTAAATGTGTAAATTATTTGCACTTTTCTAAATTCTTTACATAAATTAAATAGCTATCATGATTGGATAATTGGTCTAAAAGTTCTTACGCTTTCATGTCGACGACTCGGTCTAGAGGAGTCCAACCTATCTAAAAATTAATTTTTCACTTGTATTGATTTGAAGGAACACTAAAAAAAGTAAGGACGTGTTTCTTCCATTTCTATTGATCAGGTTTGGCAAATTAAAAATTAATTTTAAGAAAACATAAACTCAATTTAAATTGATTTTTAAGGTATCACTCACCCTTTTAAAAAATTAATTAGGTTTGACAAATTAAAAATTAATTTTAAGAAAACATAAAATCAATTTAAATTGATTTTTAAGGTATCCCTAACCATTTTAAAAAATTAATTATACTTAAATATCTTTTTTCAGAATCATTAATTCTACCACCACTCTCAAACACACCTTCCGTGATTTTCAATTATAAAAATTTAAAAATAAATAAATAACACACCATCAAAACTCCAATCCTTGATATTATAAGAACCATGAAAGTTGCAGTCCACTTCCCATAGCTTCCAAAATCAAAAAATGGGATTGTTTGAATAAAAGGAGTAGTTACGACTCGGTTGTTGGGAGTATAACACAATAAAACAACGTGGGATTAGGGTGTTCATAGGTTGGATGGAATTCACCTACTTTTTAGACCTAATTTCAATTGTTCCTTTGTAAATTTATTTAACACAAATAATCTTTCTTTAATAATAAATCCAACTCAAATCCTACATTGAAATATTTTGGTCGGGTTGATTTGTCTTATTCGGATCGTCGTTTATTCTCTAACAAAACAAGTAATAATGATAAAATATCTTAAATATTTATTTATATATTGTCTAACAATAAATCAAGACCCGTTATAAATCGATGTTTATTTATACGGTGAAAAAGTACTTAAAAAAGCTTTAAAAATTGTGTTTTGAAAAGTCATTGTAGAATAAATAATCGGTACATAATTATTAAATGAAATGGAATTAAAATAACTATATATAGTTTTAAAATTAATATAAGTTTGGGTTGGTTCGGTCTCAAACTTATTTTAGGGGAACTCTTGAACCAATCAAACTCATAGAATTTTCATTTATTTGAACTCAACCAAGGATTTGATTGATCGTTTTTTTGGGACATCGAGTTTTTTGAACACCCTACTGTACGGTTGGATGAGGGTTAAAATTTAAATCATAGTTTATAAACTTATTTAGGTTAAATCTCATTTCAGTCTCTGTTTTAAATGGTTTAAATACTATTGTGTTTCTTTTTTGTTAATTTTGTCCGTACACTCTCAAATTGTTTATTTTATTTTATTTTTCCGTTTTATCATATAATTTCACATTGTTTATTTTGATTTCTACTGCTTCAAAAAAACATCTGCTTTTGTTTTAGTTACTTTGTGACCATTTTAATTCATATTTACAAAATTTTAATACAAACTTTATACCCATTAAAACTCTTTAATACAAATATTAAATTTATACCTATTAAAACTCTTTAATACAAATATTAAATTTTTAAATAGTAAAATAAAGCTTAAACCTAAATATTTTTACTAAAAAGAAAAAAACATGCATTTTTTCTTTTCACATGGGGACTTCAGCTTGGCTATTGATTGATGGGCTAACAAACGGTTAAAAAAGTAAGAAAATAAATAATTTTTTACTCATAATTCGCAGTGATGATTATTATATATTATTTAAATGCCGTTATTATTTTGAAGGTAAGATTTCAAATTTTGTTACAAAACCAAAAAAAAAAAAAAAAGTAAGAATTCAAATACTCACTTGCAAATGTTGCTGGTGATACCCTAATTGCTGAACTATAAAGCAAATAAAGTGCATGTTGGCGTTATTTTGCAAAGATAAAAATAAACCTGAGAGAATTTGAATTACTAAGAAGCTATGAGTTAGATCTTCTACCACACATGTTGTAAAAAAAAAAATCTGTTTAGCAAGTTGATAAAATTGATTATTTATTAATTTATACAAACTCACATTTAATGTTCTTTTTAAGTACAAAATCCATGTAAATTTCTGGTTTTGAGATTAGCTCTCAATTTTACTACTATATCTTATATATTTTTTTTTTGTATTAAGATTGGAACGAAATTTTGATCATTCCAATTTTTTATGACAATTGTTTCCCTAAATGTTCATCCAAAAACTAGAGTAAATAGAATAATTTGTATTTTAAATCATATAGAAATTTAAATAATTTCCTTATGACAAATTTAGATATTAAATATCAATATAAAACTAATTAAAATAGTATGCCTACGTTTATTGCTATGGTTAAATCATAGCAATTTAGTATTAATTTACTAAATATTGTAGCCTGTTTTTTAAGGTTTAAAATTCAAATTCATCCAACATTAATTAGGTCCATAATGTCTTGTTTCTTGTTTTCTCATTTTAAAGAAAAATAGAATTGTATGACCCATAGATTCAAGAATTATAAATTATATTTTTATTTATGTTTTGGAACAAATTAAGAAAATGAACTACAAACAATAAATTTGGTTCGGTTGTTTCTAACCTTTCTTTACATTTTTTATAATGTTGCTACAAAAAAATAGAAACAAGAAACATAAATAGTTGTCGTATGTTTAACTTTTTTAATAAAATTAAAAACAAAAAACATTACCAAATGAGCCATAATTTACTGTCTTTGAGCTGGTATTTCTTAAATCACAATTGTCTAACAGTTTTAAATTCCTTACCCATGCAGTGTGGATATTTTAGTCACAGATCCAAATATAATTTGAAAAATTAGCCTTCACTTCCAACTATTAATTTAAATACGTTGGGAATCTACAATTCATTATATCAAAGTGAAAACATCCTCGACTAGAGACTGAGATGTTAGATATTGCTTTCATGAAATAAGTATAAATTAAAAAAATAGAAAAACTAAAAACGAAAAAGTTGTAAACCAGTTCGACTTTTAGTGAATTATAACAAAGAGTTGATAGGATTTGTTCACCCACCAATCAGGTACCTAATAAAATGGAGAAATTTAGAAACAATTTCCAGTTTACATTAAATTTTAATTTGGCTTTGGATTTCATAATTCTCACACGTACCAACTGTTCCACGTACAAAAACAGAATTACGTGAGTGTTAGCCATTTTTATATTAAATTAGAGATTGTTACAGATTAAATAAATATATAATCACAACTAATTTACATCATGATAACAAAATACAAAATATACATAATCTTAACTGCCTGAATATCCCCCTTAAATTTAAGGAGGCAAAGGTGACATGGCTTTTATCTAATCTCTACTCATACCACTATTGGCTAAATGACCAAAAAAATAGGTCTTTTGTTTAATTGGACACAATATGACATACAAATCACAACAACCAAAAAGAAAATTAAAACGATAGAGAGCTATATGTTTTTCATACCATATTACTCTATTTTTCTAGTCATTCAATTTTATGGAAAAAAAAAACTTATTATTATTTTTATATTAATGTCTCCATCTTTACTAACCGTCATTGTCGTCACCAACCTCTGAAATGAAAGAGAGACGGAGAGTCTCCCCTCTCTCAGATTTGTACGTCGTTTCATGATAAAAGAAGGGTTTGACGACAACATAAAAATCGTCGGAAACCGGTAGTAGTTAATGATCATAATAGAAAAAATGGTCAACAACAAGTAATAAACTTTATCACAAATTGTTTAAGTACAGCGAGTGGTATTGAAGAATTTGAAGTCACAAGAGAGAGGTGTGCTAATTAGCCTGAGCTTAGCCCAAATGAGACCATTAATCTCAAACCAAAAGTCTATCTTGCCCCAATTCTTCATTTATCTAAGTGATAATTTTTTGTTGTAATAAGGACAAAGTTGAAAATTTGAAGAAAAGTCAAAAAAGGGCGTGTGTGACATCATGAATCCCCACTTTTGTCCAACTTATTGGTTCCGCAGCCGTATTATCAGGTCCAACTAATCTCGTTTCAGCAGTACACATTAAGCAAAATTCCTTCGAACTTTTTTTTTTCCTCTCTTCACAATTTTTCACTTGCAAACCAAGTTAAGTTACGCCCCAATTTTCCAATTCTATTTTTTAAACAAATTTAAAACTCAGCTACTCCACTGCTCCTCCTCCAATCTGTTCCTTCTATAAGAACCATCCAATAAGAGCCCTAATTCTCCAATTGGGAACTTAAAATGGCGCGCAGTCGCACAGCCACTCCCATTTCTGCTCTCTCCTTTTTCCTCCTCCTATTGTGCGCATGCCCCGCCTCCGCCGCCGGGAAACACCGCTCCCGCCGCCCCTGCCGGCGACTGGCCTTCTACTTCCACGACATAATCTACAACGGCGAGAACGCCGAGAACGCGACCTCCGCCATCGTCGGAGCTCCGGCGTGGGGGAACAAGACGATTCTGGCCGGGCAGAACCATTTCGGCGACGTGGTGGTGTTCGACGACCCGATTACGATGGACAACAATCTGCACTCGCCGGCGGTGGGGCGGGCGCAGGGGTTCTACATCTACGACAAGAAGGAGATCTTCACGGCGTGGCTAGGGTTCTCGTTCGTGTTCAATTCGACGGAGCACAGAGGGAGCCTGAACTTCGCCGGCGCGGACCCGCTGATGAACAAGACGAGGGACGTGTCGGTGGTGGGGGGAACAGGGGATTTCTTCATGGCCAGAGGGATTGCGACTCTGATGACGGATGCGTTTGAAGGCGAAGTTTATTTCAGGCTTCGAGCGGACATTAAGCTCTACGAATGTTGGTGATTGCTGATTGGAGAAGATGATGGATTGTGGAGTTTCTGTCTGTTGCGTCGTTTTTAATCTCTTTCTTCCCTATGAATTGACATGACATATTTTTCACTCGTTTTAAAGTTGATCGTTCGATTTGCACCCTCCAATCCATAACGGTAATGCAATAAAACCATGTAGTTGGTTGGATTGGATAAGGATTAAATCATAGTTTATATAACTTTTTAGATCTCATTTCCTACTCTTCATTTTGGTTTATTATGATCTTTTAGGTTTTTAAAATTTTAAAATATATGTTTTAATGTTAATTTCAACTTCCATCACCCAACTAATTTGCTACTTATCCCATTCCCACTCCACTTTAAAAATCTAAGAGTCTTATTAATTGTTTACCAAAAATTTGTTATTTATTAAAATTATTTGAATAAAATATATAATAATAACTGTATACTAATTTTTTCTTTTTAGTTAATTATAAATACATTATTGTGTTATTCTTTTTTTTTTTAATTATGAATTATAAAATATAATTTATTTTATTATTATATCATGGATAGTAAATATTCCTTATTATAAAATTTTATTTAATATTAATAAATAATGAATGATTAAAATAAAATGATATTAACTAAAATACTTTTTTTTATTAGAAGAACCATAATTTAATATAGAATATTATTAAATTTCATTATTCTTATATTTAATAATAATGAATTATATTTAAAAAAATCTATTGATATTAATTAATAATGACAAATTAAAATTAAAATTTTAAAAATTTGTCAACATAGGCATAGCTCAGCCTACGCCCATCGATAATTGACATATACTCCTCTTGAGATCCAAAGTTTGATTTCACATATCCTCAAATCGTTGTATTAAAAAAATTTAAATTTTAAAAAAATTAAATATAAATTTATAATATTTTATAATAAAATCACATTAACTAATAAAAATTGTATAAATTTCTATTTAGGAGAAAAATTATTAGTAGAATAAATGAAAAAAAATTATAAAGGTATAAAACAATTAATTAAAAAAATAACGAGTCTCAAAGAGAAATGATAAAAGTTGTAAATTAATTATAATAAATAGGTAAATAGTGGGATTAATAAAATTGTGCTAGGAGAGGAATGAAATTATAGGTATAAAAAAATTACAACTTTTTAAGAAATTAGATTACAAAGTTTGAGGTAGGTCCCCATTTGATTCTATTCCTACAATTTGAAAAATACCATCAAATAAATAAAAAACACAGCCAACACAAATTAGCAATCTCGGTCGACATGTCGTCACGTAAGGTGATATTGATAATTCTCCAAGAAATTTCTCTACAAAGAACCACTTTTATTCCAAAGCATAAAGGGTTAAAAAAAAAAAAATTTCGATTTAAAAAAAAAAAAGCTTAAATCTTGATATATCTACAAAATTGCCACTCTTTCTTTTTTTCTCTTTCTTAAGTAAAAAGAGGCAGCCTCCGATCTCCCGAGGCATAAGAAATAATACTCTTTTTAAGTGGAGAAATATAATTTGCCCCATGAAATGCAGCAGCTCGCAAGATGTTGAGAGGTCCAAAATCCACAGAGTAAGCCTTCTGGAAGCCGTCCAGAATCGCCATCATAGCAATATTTGCCGGTTTCCTCTCTGCTTCATATTTCTTCATCAGTGTCACCTGCATATCATTCATTCAGTTGACTTAGAATCCCGAAGACACTGAAAACGACCCGACCGCCCATCTGATAACGGTTTTATCTTTTATGTGTTTTAGAACTAGTTTTTCAAAAGGCTAAAACAAAGTCGTTGTCGAGAATGTCGAATTTCAGTGGATGTTTATGAGATCTAATGGGTCGGATCAGATGTCAATTGCTTGAAGGTCGAGTGCCTTGCAACTTCCAGTAACAGAGAACTTAAAGAAATGGACATATGCATCATCCTTCAGTTTAAAGATAAAGGAACGTAATGGGTCAAATGAACCAACATGGATTGACAATGACATGACATGTGATTCAAAAGGCAAGATGTAAACTTTACTTGGCTGCCTTTGAAGGTTTTGTGTTCAGATGACGATAGCCATCGACACCAAATGTTGTAAGGTCGTGTAGTTGTCCTTTATCCCGTAAAACCGATCCAAGTAACATAAACTTAAAGTAGCATGAATGCTCACAGTTATATATGTGTCAGAGGTAAAACTATCGAAAAGTAAAGTTAGATCCATCGTCCTAATATATGGGTCGGATGACAATTAATGTTCTAACCAGTTGCTAGACCAGCTACTATACAACCTCCCATGTGACCAAATGGAAAACTTGATTGATAGGAGACATAAATAAAGAACCTTCATATTGTTATAAGAATCATATATCATTCAAATGAGTAGATGCTGACCCAGGAGAAAGAAATCTAATGGAAAATCAATTCAGAAAATATGAAAGAAAATTACTATCAGCACTATAACTTGACAGTACTAATTACTAAATTCCAAAATATGAATAGAGAACACGACAGCAAAGATGATGAATAAAGGAAACTGAGAGAAAAAAATACCGCACCTCTCCAATGTCGGTTCCAAGTGCGACTCCTTCAGCTATGACTTTAGAAAGAGAGAAGGCATCTCCAAAGCCTAAATTAACTCCTTGGCCAGCCAAAGGATGAACAGTGTGTGCTGCATCGCCAATTAAAACCACGCGCTTTGAAGCATAGTTCTTGGCGTGATTCAAAGACAATGGAAAGACCATTTTTTCAGATGCCAACCTGACCACTTTCGGAGGAACTTCAAATTCTTCATCCACTGATACTGTGACATCCATGTTCAGCCACGAGAAAAAGTTTTGACTTCCAAATATGCTTGACTTTGGAGGAGGGCCATAACCGTAATCCAGAGCAGAGTTTACATCCTTCACAAAATCATCCTGATCCATTGATTTACGGTCGGTAGCCTCTTTCGGGTTCATAGTCCAAACTATATTACTATAGTTATCCCCAATTGGTAAAAGTGCAATTGGTCCAGAAGGCAAAAATCGTTGCCATGCGCAATGGTTTTCTTGAGTGTGTTCCACAGTACAGATAATGGCATTCTGTGAGTAATTCCATCCCGCTGTTTTAAACCCAGCTAACTCTCTAACACGTGACTTGGAACCATCTGCGCCAACCTGCAAGAAAACTCGGCAAAATTTTGACATTTGCCAAGCAAATTCACTAAAATTAAAAAACTTATCCTTCCAGCAACAGATTATTACCACCAATTTTGCATATAAACTGCTGCCGTCACTCAGATCCAATTTTGCCAAATGTCCTGGCTCATTTGATGTTGTCCCAGAAGATGTGTTGGCTGCCACCGTTGGTGAAGAGCTCGAGCGTAAGTTCATCGAGGTTAGTTTGGAAGAGTATATTGTTGTTTGATCATCTGTACACTGTTGAAATTTAGATATTCAGCATTGTGGAGAATCCAAAGGTAACATAACATGTAACGAGTTGAATAAGAAAGAAATGTTATCATTATTCAAGATATTTTAAAACCTTCAAATATTTTCATTGGATTTTGTTCAAGGACAATTATGATATAAATGAAATAAGTTATGACGTGTCTTCGATGATTGAATCCTTTGATGATGATATCTCTTAGTATTGAGAATGTTAAAATATAGAGTTCTCCTCACTCTCCATGTCTCTCCCCTTAATTGTCCCTAAATGCCTTTTTCCCATCCCTCTCTCCATGTCCCAACATTTGACAAGTCATTGAGTAAACAAAATTTTACAAATGCTTTCAACTTAAAAGAAACATTTCACAAGTTATTGAAGGTGAAAAAAATAGAACACCGGACTCAATAAGCTACTCAAGAGATTGCAAAGGGCATTTATCAGTACAAGAATTTACAGTAGACAACTACCTGTATGCGCGATAGTAAGGAACTTTGAAGCACTTTATTCTCCACCACGCAGCTGAATCCAAAGTCAAATGAGTACCGCCTCCATTAACTATTTAATTGAGTTGCATTCATTTTTGCAAGCAGGTCTTACCCTAAAGTTTCTTTATTTACATCTTTTGCGTGGTACTTTGTGTATCCTAAGCCTGTATAGTCCCACACCTAACAAAGAATGCAAGATGATAGGTTAGTAACAATTAATTTTTCCTAACATGAAAAATGCTTTCCAGGCAAAATTATATGCATGGCATTGGCAGAAAATAACATATTTAAATCAAGTTATACTTAAAAAACAAGTAATAATTATATATGAACAACAACTTTAGGAACCAACGGAGAAAACTCGAGAAGGTAGCAAGATATTGTTCATGCTTTCTACTGCCCAAAAAAATAATCATTCCAAACAAGTATTGACAATTAAAAACTACTTTTTATTATTAAAACAAAAAAACTGTTAAAAAAGATGGTTCCTCACAAGATCTCCTGAAAAAAGGCCAAAAATAGTATTAGACCACAGATGCTACCTTCTTCAAAATCTAGAGCAGGAAAGAGTAAGGTATTATTATTTATATATATATTTTTTAGCACATAGAGTAAGGTATTATTTAATTTAATAGTAAGTTAATAACTCAATCCCTTTCAATTGTGACATGATATTAGTAATTACAAGGGAGCTACTAATAATATAAAAAAAAAACTCATCTGAAACAATATATTTCTTTAATCACAATGCAAAATGAATTGTTTGAAAAGTATAGTCTATACCTGCATCTTATCAAAGTATGCATGTCGTTGTTGTTCAACATATTTCCACGCATCGATGTCTGGCCAACAAGAAATCTGTTATTTAAATTCTATACTATTTTTGAATCATGTTGAAGATGAAAGCTAAGCCAACATTGTTAAAGAACATTTAAATGATGCATGATGACGGGTGTATTACAGTGGTACAGCAAAAATATACTTTTAAGTAAAAATGATATGGCATCAAATTTCTGACAAAGTTAGCCAAGGAAATAATAATGGTATCATTTGATATTGATTCTAGAGAGAAACATAAGAATTTAGAATAAGTAAAATGATAACTACATAAATTCACCACCTTTGAAGAAAGATATAGTTGCAGGTGTCACTGTGCTCACTCTTGGATCTGGAGGGCCATCTTTCTTAAAGCCAGCTCCACCCTTTAATGCTGGATTACTGTCAATAATGGCAATAGACAACTGCTTAGTCAATGGCATGCTTGCTGCAAACACAAACAACAGGAGGATTAAATTAGACTACAGCCTTCATGAAAGAGGATCTTACTGATAAATATTCCATTTTTCACTTTCATCAATTAAAGTTGAGATTGTAAGATGAAAAAGACTCCTGATATTAATAGAGCCTTTAGTTTAAAATAAAATATGCAGATGATAAAAATACACAATAGACATACAGCATTTGACTCCAACCTATATTAACAACTCACTATATCCCCATTCATTATGTAATAATATAGAACCCAAAAATGTGAAGACATGAACAGTGTGTGCTTCGTCCATCTGCACTGTAAAAGTTGAGGAAATTATTCATACAAAAAACCACCTACCTAAGGAGCAAGCTAAGGCCAAGCCTACCATGCCACCTCCAACTATAGCAATGTCATGTTGAGGAAAGTTGTCTGTGGAACTTAGCTTCTCCCCTTGCAGCTTCTCCCCTTGCACCTGAGATTTGGGTGCATCAAATAAAAGAATTTTCTCAGTGACACAAATTGAGATATTGATAAGGTCAATCTTCTGAGAAGAAGTAAATCAATACTACTCATTTAGCAGACATAGTATTACATAGCTACGGTCCCCATTTGAGCCAGAAACTTTAGCAGCTGAACCAGAGCAGAAATTGTTCCCTCGAGCTTTCAATCCATAGAGATTAGCAGAAAGGTTTCTTCTAAATAACCTGTTCCAGCAGATATTATATCAAACTATTAACTTCATCCCACCTACAACTCTCAACGCCCATACAAACAACATCATCAGTACTTCCATTTACGAAGCTTCTGCCAAAATCAATTCTTCTCAACATAAAATGTATCACAATATAGCCCCTTTTCTGATGGCAAACATAAACGGCCCATTTCTTTCACAAAAGGGAAAATAACTCTATACAAGATAAAAATCTACAGCAAAATATTGGATTAAAAAATCCAATATAAAAAAAGAGCACCCAAACCAGCTGCCGACGGATGCCAAACTTTTATTCACCTACGTTACTGTGTTCCAGGATGGAGGGCAGAGAGCCAGCTGCCGACGGAGAGAAGAAACGGCAGTGGTCGTGGGTCACCAACGGGAGAATTTAGTGTGATTCAAATGAAATCGAGGGAAGACTTAATCAAACAATCCATGTAAACTATCAATTGGATTAATCATAGCTTATCCTTAGCCACATTTTAGAACCGGACATCACTGAACTGGCAATCCAGGAGAATTTTTACATAAGTGAAAAGATAAAGAACAAAAATGTTTAACTCTTCTCCACAGAAACAAACGGAACATAAATTGAATAACACCCATCATCCATACGATCTTAAATCGAGGGAATTTCATTTTCTTCAAGCAGAGTGGAAGAAGAATAGTGACATACCTGTTCATTTTTTTTGCTTGCTGGAGCTGAAGAAGACGACGCACAGAGAGAAGGAGATGGGGGCCGAGAGATCTTGTTGAGGAAGTGTTGGGCCTGTTTCATTTGGGCCTAAAGAGCTCATCCAAGAAATAGCACATTGGAAATGGCGTAAAGATGTTATTTTTTATCTTGAAAACAAAGCCAAAGCCCGTTACTTGGATAATTATCATGATAAAAATAACATCTTTACACAATGATAATTATTTGGATCGTGGGGGTGCTCAGGAGATAATTTGAAGAACCAATAAGCCAAAGCCCGTTACTGTCATTTCACTGTTCCAGCCATCAGCTCAGCCTCGCTATTCCTCCGACAAAGACTTCTTCAAGTACCTCAACTTTCACATGCTCCATCTGACTTCCATTGACCCATCAAAAAATGGGCAACTGTAATGGTCTGCCGGCCGGCCAAACCTCCACCGGCGAACCCCACGATCAGGCCGACTCCGACCACTGCCCTCCCTCTAACGGCGTCGTCAAGGTCCTCCCTTCCGATGCCGACCCTTCCCCACCTGCCCCCCTTCCGGAACCAATTTCCTCTTCCTCCTCTGCGCTGCCAGGCGTCGGCCGTGTCCTGGGCCGGCCGTTCTCCGACATCCGGTCAGTTTACTCCTTCGGCCGCGAGCTGGGCCGCGGCCAATTCGGCGTGACTTACTTAGTCACACACAAGGAAACGAAGCGGGAATTTGCCTGCAAATCAATCGCCACCAGAAAATTGATCATTGAAGACGATGTTGAAGATGTTCGGCGCGAGGTTCAGATTATGCACCACCTCACCGGCCACCCCCACATTGTTGAACTTAAAGAAGTGTACGAAGACCGGCATTATGTGAATTTGATTATGGAGCTGTGCGCCGGCGGAGAATTGTTCGACCGGATTATTGCCAAGGGCCACTATTCGGAATGCACGGCGGCCTCCCTTTGCCGGCAGATTGTGACGGTGGTTCATAATTGCCACTCCATGGGAGTTATGCACCGGGACTTGAAGCCCGAGAACTTCTTGTTTTCGAACACTGATGAGAATTCGCCTCTCAAAGCTACGGATTTCGGCCTTTCCGTGTTCTTCAAACCAGGTCTCTGCGATCTTTTCGTTCTGTTTTTTTCCTTAACTAATGTAATTTGTTTAATGTTGTACTCAAAAAGGAAAAAAAAACATGTAATTAGCTTAGAAATTGCTTCTTCAGTCGATCAATTGTATATTTTAAGTTATTTGTAGGGTGAGTTTAGGATGGTTTCTAAAAAGATTAAATTTTTACTAGCACTTTTGAAAGAAGCACCAAGTGTGTGTTTGAGATCTTTTTAAACTGTTGTTCGGAAGAATGACTAATTTAGAGGGTGTTTAGTGTAACTTCCCAAGTGATTTTATATAACTAAAAGGTCTTTTAAAAAAATCTATGGTATTTAATAATAAATAAAAGGTATTTAAGAAAATATAGAGTGGTTTAAAACAATTTTTGAAAAAACACTCTTAAGATGATTATTTAGAAAGTGACTCACAAGTCACTCTTGTTAAGTATATTGAGAGATGATTATTCAGAAAAGGTGAAGCTCAACTTAATTATATTGAAAGGATTTTTAGTGTTTTTAAGATTTTTTAAAGTCACTTTTAATTATTTAACTATAAGAATTTTGAAAAGTATTTTTAATGGGCTACCACCACTTTTTACTCTCATTTCTAGTTGAGTTACTATTTCAAAGTCACTTATGGTTGAGCTTTTAAACTGACAAAAAACAAGAACAGATAAACAAATTAGGAGGATTAAATTAACACAATAAATGAAGTTGCAGCAGGATGAGTTATAAACAAAACGAGTAAAGCACTAGGTTCATCCTTTGTTAGGAATTGCATTATATATAGAAAATCTATAACTCAGTTGTTATGATGATAGTGAATTCTCACTTTTCACTTTGAAGTTCTATCATTTGTATGATAAAGAGTTATTCAATTGTTGACTTGGATATGTTGAAGATCATTGGTGGTGATTGGTTTGAGTATGACGATTTTGCATGCTAGGATACAGGTGATGTTTTTAAAGATCTAGTTGGAAGTGCATACTATGTAGCTCCAGAAGTTCTTCGCCGAAATTATGGACCCGAGGCTGATATTTGGAGCGCTGGCGTTATACTGTACATTCTACTATGTGGTGTTCCCCCTTTCTGGGCAGGTTCCTCCTATATCTCTTTCTCAACATCAAGCACTTTTTGGTGATTATGCCATTTGGACACAGACTTGGTTTCTCTATCTTGTCTAAATAGTACAATGTCTGGCAGTTCTCCAAATGGCATGAATAAAAAAATGTTGTAATTGGAGCAAGATTTTAGGATGTTCCAATTTTTTTGTTGCATAATATCATTATCAGCAATCCAGTGGTTTTGGGTCCTCAGAGTTCTTTGATTCTCTTCATTTACAGAGAATGATCAGGGTATTTTTGATGCTGTTCTTCGGGGACATATCGATTTCTCGTCGGATCCATGGCCTTCCATATCCAGCAGTGCCAAAGATCTGGTTAAGAAGCTCTTGCATTCTGATCCTAAAGAGCGATTATCATCCATTGAAGCCCTAAGTAAGTTTCCATCTCCAAAACAATGTACCATATTTGGAGCTTTAATAGAAAAAAGGATTTAACATGCTGGTCAGTTTGTCTGCAAAATAAATGGAGACATTTTGATCAGATGAATCTTCTGCTGATATTGTTTGGATATGGCCCACCCTTAGTGGCAGTCTCCGACACAATCTTGGGTTTAAATCTCCGTCCTCTTTCTGTTTTGCTCGAAAATATGCTATATTTGGACAAGCAAAACTCATATTGTTTGGCCACACTGCCTCTGCAAATGAAACTGAAGTGATGATAATTTAGTTGCACTTTTGATGAAGGCAATGAAAAATGTATACTTTCAATAATAATAGGTATTTTTCATTTGTTTTGTTTTATGATACCCAACTTCTGATATTCAAATGTTATAACATGCAGATCATCCATGGATGAAAGAAGATGGGGAAGCATCTGACAAGCCTCTTGATATTGCTGTTTTGACTAGAATGAAACAGTTCAGAGCAATGAACAAACTCAAGAAAGTAGCTCTAAAGGTGAGAGAATCTTCCATAATGACATCAGTTAAAAAGTCTTTTTTTTTTTTTACTAAAAACACAAATTTTCATGAGAAAAACTGGTGAAGGAGGAAAGCTGAAAATTGGTTTTCTCCTTACAAGAAAAACGATGGAGAAAGGTTTCATGATTGCTTCAACTAGATATCTTAAAATGTTGTTTCATTTGCTGTAGGTGATTGCTGAAAATCTTTCTGAAGAAGAAATTGTGGGATTAAAGGAAATGTTCAAGTCGATGGATACCGATAACAGTGGAACTATCACGTTCGAGGAGTTAAAAGCTGGTCTTCCGAAACTTGGTACAAAGCTTTCCGAATCTGAAGTGAGGCAGCTGATGGAAGCGGTATTTTTACTTTTGTTCCCCCTTTGTTGTGTCTTTCTGCTTTCTAATTGACTTACTCCGTACGTAGTCTTGCTGCTTAAACAATTACAAAGCTTTCTGTGCTTCTTTTCAGGCCGATGTGGATGGAAATGGATCAATTGACTACATCGAGTTCATTACTGCTACTATGCACATGAACAGAGTAGAAAGAGAGGATCACTTATTCAAAGCATTTGAATACTTTGACAAAGACAAGAGCGGGTAATCTTTGTTGGTTTGTTTTAGTCTATGATTTCGGCTTTGGATACGCATACCTCGTGTTGAGTTTGCTATTCCTCTTGCTCTCATTTAGATATATCACAATGGAGGAGTTGGAGTCTGCCCTTAAGAAGTACAATATGGGAGATGAAAAAACAATAAAGGAGATCATTGCAGAAGTTGACACAGATAATGTACAATTATCTTCTTCCTTTTAGTTTCTTTCTCAACTGCATCTCTCTCTTGGTCTGTCGCCGATCAATTTCTCTTAAACGTAGTTCGTAGATCATATGATTCTGGTAGTTTTAAATTCCATCAGCATTTTCATAATTTCCTATCAGAATATAGTAATGCAAGTGTTCTCCATATCATATTCCTATTTACTACATTATTGGCATTGAGATATCGACCGATACATTTTAAATCTATGAATTAGCTTAACTCAACTGATGAAACTTCTTTCCCATGATGGTAAGCGCGGTTTTTCTCTCGACAGCATGTTTGAATACTCCATGAAACTTATTTCATATGATAGTCCAGTTGCAAACAACATTAAAACTCTGGTCTGATGTCCAGCCTCTTTGCTAATGAAACATTTCTGATTCCTTTTAACACCAGGATGGACGAATAAACTATGACGAATTCGTTGCAATGATGAGGAAGGGCGACCCGGAGTTAACAGCAACCCGACGGCAAAAATGAAGCTGCTTCGTCTGCTGTCTGCATGACTTTATGTGATTTTGACTGTGTATGTTTGTTCGATTTGAGTTGAATTCCCTAAAGAGAGAAAGAGTTGTGTTCAGTTTTGCTCCATTCAATGGCTGCCATTAAATAGGGGAATGAGCTTCCATCTTCCCCATTTACAGGAGATTTCAACTATTTTGATGTCTCCCTTTTTTCAAAGACTTGAGTGTGTATGAGCAGCAAAATGAGCAGAAATGTCTCCTAGGAATGTTGTGTTTTAGAGTGTATGTAAAGTTGAAAAATTTGTTCTCATCTTGAGTTTGTTTGGCAGTGAGCTTGTAAAACATCCTATTACTATATATATTTGTTATTGAAAAAATGTGGGTAATTTAGATTCTGTTTCTTGTTTTCAAATTTATTGAATCAAATGGATTATATGAATGACTGGAGAAATTTTGAAAACAACATTGTTTTCCTATTTTGAGTTTGAAACTTTAAAGTTGAATTATATTAAAATGATAAAAACTTGGATAAATATATTATATCATGTCATAAACTTTAATTAAAAAAATATGAAATATATTATATTATAAAAATATATAGTATTGTAAAATAATAATTCAAAAAAATTTATAGCACATACGTTAATAAATAAATTAATATTATTTTAAATATAATTAAATATTTGGTTGGTAATTAGAACTAATTTACGAATATACTACTAAATCTGTTGAACAATTTATTAAATTGAGATTTAATTTTCAAATATGTTAGACAAACATATATCTAAAAGTATAAAAACAACTTTTTTTTTCGTTGAATTGGTGGAAAGTGTGATTGCTTTTAACTTTGAGTTTCAAATACAGAGGCAGTGGCAGGGAATTTGGCAACTTGGCCAAATTGAACTGTGTTGATCAATTCCCATATCATATTACATCACATATCACACTTTCCCATAACCCTCTTTCCCTCCATCATCAAAATTCATCTGGATCCAATGAGACATCTTCATAATCCTCAATTTAAGCTTACAAAAATCTTTTAGATTTTTTATCATAAGTTTTATGTGATTAATATTACGTGTTTGAATGTCTCCGATATGAAAATACATAAAAAAAAATTAAAATAAGTGATACAAATTAAGCGAATACAACTCAACGGTAATTATAAATAAATAAATGAGACTTTTTTTTTATTTCTCCCGCTTAAAAACAATAAACAAGAGAGAGAGAGAGAGAGAGAGGGAATGAAAGTTGTCGTTGTCCAAGAATTTGAAGAGTCGAAGGAGAAGTGGGGAAATGTCCGAGGAATTCGGATCAGTTGCGTCTAGGTTGTCCTACGTGGGTAAAGTGGGCCCCATCTTCCACTACAGGCCCAAGTTGCGATTACCGGAGAGCTGGGGGTCTCCTAAAATCAATATTGATTTATTATTTGTTTCCATGCTACCTTCAACAATTTTTTAGATGGTTAAAGAAATAATAGAATTCGAAACAAACATAGAAAAACTTGTTTAGAATAATTAAGGGTCCTTTCATGATATCCATGTTTCCTCCTTTTTCTAATAAAAAAAAATGAATTCAACTACGATGAAACAAAGTTTTTATTTATGTTTTGAAACAAATTGAAAATGAGAAAAATAATGAAGAAACTTATTTTGATTGTTTCCAAAATTTCATACAAATTTTGAGAATGTTCCTAAAAAAAATGAAAAACAAGAATCATAGTTAGTTGCAAAATGCTTAGATTTTTATAAAAAATTCGAAACAATAAACAAGAAACGAGGATGTTATCAAACGGATCCTTAGTTGACACTAAATAAACTTAACTTTTTAATAGCGGTAATAAAAATTACAAGTAAATAAATAACGACATGTCCACCCCCACAACTACAACCACAATTAATCATATTAAAAGTTAACTTTGTTGGAGTGTCGGTTAAGTATTATAGACAATGTACTTTGATATGTCATGTTAAAACTTCTTTCAAAAATATTAACGAATATTTGTGTAAATAATATATATCTTTTTCTAGTATTTAAACTTTTGAAAATATAATCTGGATACAAGTACCTCCGTACCTTTAAGTATATCCATGATGATATGATATGATATTCTTTCATCATCTATATACCCTCTCCTCTAATTAAGATTCTCAATTGATGTTATCTATATATTATGAATCACTTTTTTTTCCTAATCAATACCAGAAGAAGATATATATATATATATATATATATATATATATATATATATATATATTAGTTGGAGGGTAATTTAGGGGAAGCAAGAGGCATGGGTTATCTTATCTCCAAGACTCGCATGTCGGCGCAAACTCTGAGAATTGAGAAAGAAACATAATTCAGCAATTCTATTAAGTAAATAAAGAAAGGAAAAAAGAAAAGTGTGTGAATAGAGGCATGAGACAGCCGATTGTTGGAACCGTGAAGAGAGTGGCACGTAACCACCAAAGGTGGGACTCGGAATCCGAGGTATGTGCCTAACAAACTGCAAACCCAAAAACAAACACAAACACAAAACAAACCGGATGTCGCCGCTTCTCTCGCTTCCCCCTTATAAACACCCCATCTCCTCAAACTCACACAATTGTTCAAGTTCAAATTCAAACTCAAATTCAAATTCAAATTCAAATTCAAATTCACAATTCACAATTCACAATTTTGATTTCTGGTTGTCAAAATGGAGCAGAAGGGGCTGCTGCTGTCGGCGTTGAGCGTGGGGGTGGGCGTGGGCGTGGGGCTGGGATTGGCCACCGGCCAGAGCGTCGGAAAATGGTCCGCCGCTTCCTCCGCCGCCCTCATCACCGCCGACAAACTCGAACAGGAAATGCTTAAACAGATTGTCGATGGCCGACAAAGCAAGGTCACTTTTGATGATTTCCCCTATTATCTCAGGTAATTTGTTTTCTAAACTTTTTTTTACAAGATCAAGATCTAAATAGACATATATTTAGTCCTTTTTTCCGTATGTACGTATGGTCGTAATCAGATGTGTAATTTTCCGAGAAAATCATCGGACGAAGATTCTAAATTATTTGGGAAAAAAAAAACAAAAGAGAGATGGCCTTTTTTTTGTGTGTCCTTATCACATGATCTATTTTGGTGCATAAAGATAACATTGGGTTCCCACTATGATCGGTCTCTCGTAATCTCCTAATTATTCTTCTTGATTGTTTGTCGTTTCCAATTTTTAATAAGTAAATAAATAACTAACTGTTTCTTAATTATCTTTCTTTTTTTTTAATTGAAAAATAATCATAAATATGTTTGTATTCTCTAAAGTTTTGAATTAAAAAGGTCAACATTTTAATTGATATTTATTATGCAAGATTAAAAGTTGATTGTATTGTTTCTAGAATTTATACATAATTTTAGAATTTTTCTTTAAAGGAAAAACAAGAAACAACCAGAACCAAGAAACAAGAACCGATACTAAGTATATGCTTATGATTTTCAATATTATAAGGAATAAATAAAAGCAATATTTTTTTAAATTACTTTAATTGAAAAATATTGCATGAAATGAACCACCTGTGGAGGTGGCAGGTTTGTGACCAAATTGGGACACTTCTCCCCGATTCAAGTCCCATAAGGCATGCAGTCGGGGCTTTCTTCCCGATTGGGGATGAGTTCTATGCAACGTGGATTACAGTGTTGGGTGGTTGTTGATACCCTCGGTGATAGGGATCCAACTGGTGAACCCATGCAATGTGGATTCCGGGTTATAAAGAATATATATACTGCATAATATATGCGATTTTGTGTTTTGATTCTCTGGGAAACCAAAGAGCTGAATCATGAGTGTATTTGTGTTGGGAATTTTTGTATTGTGCGAGGACAGTGAACAGACACGAGTTCTATTGACAAGTGCTGCGTACGTCCATTTGAAACATGCTGAAGTTTCAAAGTTCACTCGAAATCTCTCTCCTGCAAGTCGAGCCATTTTGCTCTCTGGACCTGCTGGTCTCTCTCTTCTCTCTCTTGTAAATATTTGTTCAAAAGTTGTAATCTTTGCTTTGGGTTCTGATCTTTTTGTTTCCATTGAAGAACTTTACCAACAAATGCTTGCCAAGGCATTGGCCCACTACTTTGAAGCCAAGCTGTTGCTTTTGGATATCACTGACTTTTCTCTAAAGGTGAAATTCATACATTTTATTACATTTTTGTGGGGTTTCTTTCTTTTTGAATTACTATTCAATTTAGTGTTTTTAATGATTCAGATCCAGGGCAAATATGGCACTGCAGTCAAAGAACATGTAAGCTTTCTAACTTACAAAACATGTGATTTGAATTTCTCTCTCTGATTTTTTTGTTTAATGTTCATATAGGGTTTTAAAAGGTCTACTTCAGAGTCAACATTGGAGAGATTGTCTGGCTTGTTTGGATCATTTTCTATCCTTCCACCCAGGGAACAACAAAAAATAGGTTGGTTTTTTGGCTAATACATATATTTATAACTATATACATAATGATCGAACCTTCTAGGATATTGATCCAGTATTGTTAAATATGGTGTTTGAGAAATCGAGACTAATTAAGGTATGTGGGTGGTAGCTGGGAATAAGAAATGGGTATTCTAGTAATTGTCATACATATGATTTTTATTTTGATTTCAGACAATTTTAGTAAACGTCTTTTATGTAGCATTTTCATCTCCATTTCCGATCTTGGGCTAACCGAGATGTTTGGCTGTAGGTTCATTGCGAAGGCAAAGTAGTGGTGTGGAACTTTCATCATGGTATGATTAGCCTACTTATTCTTTCTTTGTCTATATAATCTTCACTATTTCAATGAAATGTACAACATACAAGATTATACATTTATTGTAAATTCATGAGTACCTACAAAAATATTGTCATTTTGTAGATTACCATAATAAAATTACACTAATGGAACATAATATTGTGGGGATATATCAATAGTTTTCAGATTTAAGTCTTAGACCTCATGGGAAGAGGGAAAAAAAAAGGAGTAGATGCCTTAACTACGAAGTTATGCTTACGTTAGCAAATTAGTCGAGCCCTTAGACAGACAAGGATCTTGTTATGTATCTTGTGTTTTGATTTGCAGGGGAATGGAAGGATCTTCCAGTCTTCCGAAACTTCGAAGAAATGCCTCGGCCTCGGCTAACATCAATAACCTTGCAACACACTGCAATGTTGAGAAGCCAGGTCTGCCATATTCCATATCCAATGACTAGCGAACTTATTAAAATATTTCAAACAAAGTCTCTGGGAATTTCCTGTCTCATGATTCAAAATTCCCTTCAAATTTTATTTTTGACCAATGTGGTACAATTTTTTGTGGTTCTTTTCGGGTTTGACACTGTTGATTGTTCTCTTTTTAGATTTCTCGACTTAGTTTGAGTTTAATTGTTTGTAGCTCCCCTTAAGCGCACGAGCAGCTGGTCCTTTGAGGAGAAACTTCTTATACAGTCTCTGTATAAGGTAATAATGAGTAGCATTCTTCACCGATTTAATTGAAATTTATATGATTTTTGGTTAGAACATAGGCTTTTTATTTGTATGCAGGTTCTTCTATACGTGTCGAAAGCGAGTCCGATTGTTTTATATCTTCGTGACGTAGATAGGTTCTTATCCAAGTCAAATAGGGTGTACAACTTGTTCCAGAAAATGCTTCAGAAACTATCTGGATCGATTTTGATTCTTGGTTCAAGAACTATTGACTCGAGCAATGATTATATGGAGGTGGACGAGAGGCTTTCTGCTCTTTTTCCTTATAACATCGAGATCAGGCCACCCGATGATGAATCTCATCATGTCAGCTGGAAGTCCCAATTGGAAGAGGATATGAAGACGATCAAGGTTCAGGACAACAGAAACCATATCACGGAAGTTCTTTCAGCGAATGATCTCGACTGTGACGATCTCGATTCGATCTGTGTTGCTGATACCATGGTTCTCAGTAACTACATAGAAGAGATTGTGGTGTCTGCCATTTCTTATCATCTAATGAACAACAAGGATCCTGAATACCGAAACGGAAAACTGATCATTTCAAGCAAGAGGTAAGATCAATTCTTTGTGGTTGGGTTCTCAATTGTCGGTTTTAAGTACTTATAGTTTTGGGGTATGGAGCAGTTTGTCCCATGGATTGAACATATTCCAGACAGGAAAATCCAATGGCAAAAACACTATAAAGCTTGAAGCACAAGCCGAAGCATCGAAGGTTCATATATATTTTAGTTCGACCATTATATTTTAACGTCTTGAGGACAATCAAATAAGTTTGTTGAGGGCTTTAATTTTGTTATCTCTAGGACTCAGGACTGATGAAAACCGAAGCGAAAGCTGATACCGCGGCTCCCGAAAACAAAAGCGAAACGGCATCTACTACAGTGCCAAAAACCGAGGGAGAGATAGCTGTTCCAGCTGCAAAAGCTCCTGTAGGTCTCTAATTCTGAATCATCTTTTCCCTATCAGTGGCATTAATTACTGATGTTTGTATTGTTATAAAATGTCACATAGGAAGTTCCACCAGACAACGAGTTCGAGAAACGCATTAGGCCTGAAGTCATACCAGCGAACGAGATTGGTGTTACATTTGCTGATATTGGGGCCATGGAAGAGACAAAAGAATCCCTTCAGGAACTCGTAATGCTTCCTCTCCGGAGGCCGGATCTATTTCTCGGAGGGCTGTTAAAGCCCTGCAGGGGCATATTGTTGTTTGGACCGCCCGGAACTGGAAAGACTATGTTAGCCAAGGCCATAGCCAGAGAAGCCGGAGCAAGCTTCATTAATGTATCAATGTCTACCATAACTTCCAAATGGTTTGGAGAAGACGAGAAAAACGTCCGTGCTTTATTCACGTTGGCCGCCAAAGTGTCTCCCACCATTATATTCGTAGACGAGGTAGATAGCATGCTCGGGCAGCGGACGAGAGTAGGCGAGCATGAGGCAATGAGGAAGATAAAGAACGAGTTCATGACTCATTGGGATGGACTCTTGACAAAGCCAGGGGAGGGCGTGCTCGTTCTAGCAGCAACAAATAGGCCATTCGACCTCGATGAAGCCATCATACGGCGTTTTGAGAGAAGGTATATCTTCTTTTCGTGATGCGACATTCAATGTCCCCCGAGTGTTTCAAATTGCACTCACAAACAATGTTGATTGTACCCGTGCCTGTGCTATATGTTCAGATGATTTTCTTTTAGATCAAACCTGAAAGCCAAATTTTATGAACAGAATACTGGTGGGGTTACCAACAGCAGAAAATAGAGAAATGATACTGAGAACTCTTTTGGCAAAAGAAAAGGTGGAAGAAGGACTGGACATGAAGGAGCTTGCAACAATGACAGAAGGATATAGTGGAAGTGATCTCAAGGTTTGATTTTAATTGCACAACTAATTATATTTACTTTTGAAGTTCCAAATGCAGTTACAAGTTTCTTGACTGAGACATTGCTTTCGAAACCAGAACTTCTGCATGACAGCTGCGTATCGACCTGTTCGCGAATTAATTCAGCAAGAACGACTAAAGGATCTTGTAAGTACAAGGGAATCAATAGGGGCAGTTTTCTGTCTTTTCATTTCCTTTGCTTTCATGTAAGATTCAAGACCGACCCTGTGTCTTCGCTGCGTTGTCTGTTTTTTGTAGGAGAAAAAACGAAGAGCTGCTGAAGGACAGAATGCAGCAGGGGATGCAGCAGCAGGGGAAAGCAAAGAAGAAAGAGTAATCACTCTCAGAGCACTAAATTTGGAGGACTTCAGACTAGCAAAGAATCAGGTAACAGTTCATCTCCTTGTCCTTTTTACCATTTTCTTGAAATCTCTTCTCAATCTCAACCCATCAGAATCTGTTTCCTTTCCCCTCCTCGTTCTTCGGCCCCAAAAACGATCTCGAAATTCAAGTTTTACAAGATCAGTTAAAATGGTTGGTTTTTTTGTTTCAGGTTGCAGCCAGTTTTGCAGCAGAAGGGGCAATGATGAGTGAGTTGAAGCAATGGAATGACTTATATGGGGAAGGTGGATCAAGAAAGAAGCAACAGTTGACATATTTCCTGTGAGCTTAGGCCATGGATGGATTATACATTAAAATGGGCTATAATTTTCCCTTCAAAACATGAAGATTATGTTGTAAGTTTTAGGGGTTATTTTTTTTTGTTTTTTCTTTCTTTTATGTGAGGAAGCTGTGTTTGTGTAAATATGAGGAAAATGGTTTGTATGATGTGTTGGAAAGTTTGATTTGTTCCATTTGTGTGGGGCTGGGCAGTGGGCTGTGTTGTGGGGATTACATAGGCAGCTAGTTTCTTTGTATGGGCTGGTGCTGTTCTAACAGCAAAAACAAGCAAGCCTATTTTTACTTTTAGTTGTGATTTCACTATCTTTCAATATTTTGTATGAAATCATTTCTTTTTGGTGTTTTT
Organism: Momordica charantia; assembly: GCF_001995035.1. Next base: position 1,195,050 of record NW_019104496.1, read on the forward strand.
TTTCTCGTTTATAATATAATTGTTGTTAGATATTTTTTTCTTTTTCAAAAGAATTATCTTTTGCTCGACTTGTACAGTGGATTTTTTTTTAACGGGGAGTTGAAGTTTTGCTCCTCTGTACTCATAGGTATCAATGAGTACACGCGTGTGTCTCGAGGTCCGATCTTAGTAGACATCAATGATTTTTGGTATGTTAAACTTAAAAGTGTGGACTTGAAACCAAAAGATTGTATGTCTTTACCAATTAAACTGTCCAATTAGTACAATGTTTACCCCAGGGTTTTATTTGAAGAGTCATTAAAAGAGAGGTACTGTTTTGTGTGTCGAGTGAATTATAAAATGTATTATTTTGCGAGTCTGAGTGAATTATAAAATGTATTATTTTGTGTGTTTATGAATTATAAGACTCATGTCTAGTACAATTATTTTACCCTTTTATTAAAATTTATGACAAGCTCTGAATTGCTTAAATTTGATTTTGTGTCAAGTTTGATTTTTTTTTAATTATTGAAATTAGTGAGTATTTTTTAGAGATTTTTTAATTTTATTTATTATTATTATTATTATTATTATTATTATTATTATTAGAATTGGTTGATGAATTAGCTGAAATTAAATGGAAAGTAAAATTTGCAACATATATATGACTTCAATTTTAATAATGTTAAAAATTAAAGATGAAAATTGGTGCACCTTGCCAAAATTAGGGGNTTTTTTTTATGTAACTTTGAAAATCATATCATACTTAAAAATTTCATTCAAAAGTTCTCATTTGGAGAATGTTTGAAATCTCATCAATTAAAAGAAGAAAAGAAAGCTCAAATTTGTTTAGTTGGTGATCTAAAATCATAAATTTGAAAACAATAAATTCAATAAAAAACAGGATTTATATTTTATGTTTTTAATGTTTTCGGATATATATTTGATAGTAAATTTAAAAATTGTTAAAGGTGTTTAGTTTTATATTTGTAAACCTGTTGTAGTTTCTAATTAAATATTTACTTCTATCTAAAATAATATTAATTAGTTAATTAACCTATATTATAAATTTTGTAGAATTATTATTTTATCATATGATATAAATTTTGAAATATATATTTAATTTTTAATTTTAACAAAAATAAATGAGTTTATAACATTAAATAATACATTTATCAAAATTTCTTTTAAAATTTCAAATTCAAAATATGAAAATACTAAAATCATAGTTGTTTTCAGAAATTACACTCTTTGAACCACATCATCTAAAAACAGTTTAAAAGAAAAACAACTAAACAAATATTTATTGAAATCAGTCCATTCAAATGAAAACAAAGAAATAGAATCTGAATTGCATCTTTTTTCTTTCTTTTTTTTTCTAATAAAAGAAACATAAATATAAAGACAATCTCACTTATTGTGGATAACATATGTATTTATTAATCAAAATAAGAAAAGAAAAAAGATTATTTAAAAATTTTCAAATAAGACAAAAGGAGTTAAAAAAGCTAAAAAGTATGATAAAGTAAACATGAAAACTAAAGGTATAGATATGTATTAAAGAAAAATAAAAGAACAATGTCATTCCCACAAAAAATGCCAAAATTTGTGATTACTATCATCATGTTGTCTCTACTGCTCAAAATTGTAGCTTTATGGACCCACTAATAAATAAAAGCATCAATTTTATAGAAAGTTAAAAAAAAAAATTTCTTTATATAAAAAAAAATTATTAAAAATAAACCTTTGAATTCTATATTAAAATAACGATTCTGTTTTTGTGCTTTCAAGTTGGTAATAATTTAATTCTTGAATTAGGATGTAACAATTTATTTCTTATAATTCCAATATATAACATTTTAATCTATATCGTAAAAAAATTCATAAAAAATAAGTGTCGCCTTTTATCATATAACAATTTCGTTGTCGTAATTTATGAACACGTTTGGTCGTTCATCAATTTATCAATTTACGTATAAAATTTTAATAATAATTTTCATAATAAGGAGTAAATCATTACGAATTTTAAAATACAAAGACTAAATTATTGCATACTAAAATGCAGGTATTAAATTGTTACTAATTTAAGGTCGTTACTAAATTTTTATTTAAGTGAAAGTACAATAATCATAAGTATTTTTTACTTAAAAAATCTCGCTTTACTAAAATGAGTCGTTTTGTACTCTTTTGAAAGTTAAAGGCCGAAATCTTTCATCTTTTATCATACCAAATAGGAAAAAAAAGATTACCAACATGAGTTCTAGTCTAATTGACACGTGTCTAACCAAGATGTCATGACTTAGAATTCACTCCTCTCATTTGTGCTATTGAAAATAAAAAATAAAAAAAATCTCACTCAGGTATTTACAATGAATTCAATTGCTCTGTTTCTACCTATGGAGCTCCAATTATGGTAGGATTAAGCATGTAATATTTAAGGATATTTTATTAAGGAAAATTTGAATGACTCAAATCTAATTTTAGTTTTTTTTTTGTTAAAGAAAAATAAAATAATGATATTGTTATTGGAAGAGGCGATCAAAATAATGAAAAAAATATTAGAATGGCTAAAAAAAGCAATTTGACTCACACCCTCTTGATTGTAGATATGTGCTATGAATGGATAAAGTCAAACTCGACGTTTAAGCTACATAATAAATATGAGTCTTAGTTATAACAGAGGACGAAATAGACTCAAATCGAAAAAGTCCAACGGAAGCACAAGGCTTGGACCACTAGGAGTTGAAACACGATTGATCGAGGCCAAAACCAACCAGGTATTAGCTGACAACTGGTTGGCTCCGACAATTCTTCGACCACTTGAAGCCTCTCTTTAGAAAGCTACGTTTCCTAGAAGTAAAAATGATTCAACTCCTATAAATAGAAAGAGAGGCTGAATCCTAGAGGTATGCAAAATAACTACTCTTAACTATACCACTTTCAACTTTCGATTCTAATCTAAGCATACCATACGGGTGTTCATTGTTTTTTGTTCCGCATCAACAAATATTTTAAGGATTAGAGCTATATTTAGATTGGCAATTAAAATTTATTCTCAAACAAACTTTGTTTATATATATATATAAAACAGAGGGAGAAGATATCTTAAATATAAAAATTAATTTAAGGTGAAAATAAATTAAATTTGAGTTTTCCAAGCGAGGGTGTTTTTCCTTTTCACTTTTCGGCTAGTCGGCTACTTTATTTTCTGCTTTCGGCCGCTGGACTTTGGAGTTATGGTTGGTTCATCTGTAAATTTGTAATGTAATTAGAACACAATAAAAAAGTATAATAATTATAAAACAAATCCAAATTAATTTTTGTCTTCTCTTTGAGAAGCTATTTTAGTCAACCCTATTTACATCTAAAAAGGCAAAAAAAAAAAAAAATTATTTTATTTGATTAAATGACACTTACTTCACGAATTTAGAAGACTGGATTTTGATAATTTAAATCGAAAACTTAGAGTTGATGTTTTGCTACACTATATGTTAAACTAGAAGTATTTTTTTCTTACCACATCGCACTCCAACAAATTTACGAATTACAAAATAATTGTGCGACACTTCCTTCCACCCATAATACAACACGAGGCTATACTGATGGTACAATAACTCTGTTAGATAAGTTGGATTTTCTAACAAATGGTGGCTATTAATTAAACTAAAAAACAGAGTTTGCAATATTTTTGAATTTATGGCTAAAATCTGTGCAATTATTGGGCCATTGAGATTGGAGCTCTCCTTTGACTCTCTTTTGAAAATCCCCATTTTTAAGTGATTTCTTGTTCTTTTATCCTCATTTTTCATCATACCTACAATCAAATCAATCAAATAAAGTGGATGCTCGTGCCTTTTATTTTATTACAATTTTTGGGTTTGATTTCCTTTCTTTGATTCTTTTAACTAATAAAATATAAATGATTTAATATTATTATTTTTTTTCTAATTTTGTTTTAGTTCTCAGTAACATTCTCTAAAATGGTGAATAAATTAACTTTTCTTCTGTATGTATATAAAGTTTTGAGTCAAAATCTCTAAGACTAATCACTGATAAACTTCTTTTTAGTCTTAAAAAAAATGTTAATTTAAATATTCAACATTTTGGTTTATAACTAAATTAATAAGTCAAAATATATTTAATATATATCTGTAATACTATCTCTCACAGAACTTTTGTAATAACAATTAGGTTAACTTTTAAATAATCTTAATTTTAATGGCAATATATACCACATATCTCACTTGTAATTTAACTTATTTAACTTTTAAAATATATATTTTTTAGTATACTTGTTTAGTTCACAACAAATGGGAGGTAGGGATTTTAGCCTCTTAAGAAAATAAATAACACCTTAACTATTTTTTTATTCTTTTCAGAAATAATTGTTGGATTTTTAATGCGTAAAAGATGAGGAAATTTGAAAATATTGATAAACAATTTAATATTCGAAAATTAAATTTGTAACTATTAATTCAAACCTAGGTTGTGAATTTTATTTTTCATTTTGTTTATTAATTATTTATTTATTTCTTTAGTTGTTATGTTTCTACCTTTGGTTAAAATTTAAGTTATATGTTTAAATAAAAGAGTTGTTTCTTAATTTTGTTAAAGTTATTCTTAAGAATGAACACACCACCACTCAACCCAAAAACTTAAGTTGATGGGTTGGGTAAATTTAATTCATTTATAGGGATTCTAACAGCTACCTATGTAAAAGTACATATGTGTTAAAGTTACTAGAGATGTTACATGTTTGTACAACTATATATTCATCGTTTGAGATATCCAAACATATTTGAGTTCTTCTCTTCTCACAAGAATTCTCTCTTCGTTGTTCTTGTTTGTGTTGAGAGCAAATATCTAAAATTTCTACAGTCTAAGTAGTTCGATGTTGCTGTTCTACGAAGTTAGTCATTGTATCATGTTAAAACAATCGCTACAGTCTGCTAGCAATTTATACAGAGCGAATATTTGTCTTCAGCCTACATTGAAGAGTGCCTATACTATATTTATCAAGTTTTGGTATTCATCAAATTGTCTGAATATGTATTGTCTGTAGCCAGTTACATTGTAATCTATTTGTTAGTATTATTAAATTTATATATACATCATATATTTACCCCACAATAATCCCTTTAACTAATTAAAGGTTGTTTCAAAAAAAGAAAAAAACTAATTAAATGCCGCGGTAAAATTTATTATAATTTCATTACAAGATTAACCAAATGTGTGACATTATTATGATTAAAAAGAGGAAGAAGAGAGGGAAGATCCGACAAAGGTGGATATAAATGAGATATGTTTCCAACTTTATGATCTCAATCAAGGAAGCAATTTAACTAAAATTAAGATTCTTTAATCTTTATCTTACTTTCTTCTTTTTTTGATTTTTTTTGAGGTTTTGTCCTATGTTAATAGAGGGAACAAATTGGACCTAATTGTACTTCACATCACAACAAAATGAAATTCTATTAATAAAAAACAATATAATATTATACTTTTGCTATTTATTTTTATCCATATATTTTGATGAATTTGTTTTCTAAATTAATAATAATAATAAAAAAAAAAACTACATTGATTTCATCATATGACTCACTTTTCAAAACTTGCTAATCTAAAAAAGAAAAAAAATTAATAAAATGAAGTATTAGTATCGTATAGGTTGAAGGTTTGAATCACTCTTTATTATTAATACTATATTTTTGAACTTTTATGAAAAACAAATAATAAATCTCAAATCTTTTTATAAATAATCTATAAGAGATCTTCCATTTTGAAACTCATTTTCTGAGTTCAAACGTCAAAATTCTAAACTCCCGATTATATAAATTCAAGTAAAATTGTTGTAAAATTGTGAACAAAAATATTTTGCAACAGATTTTTCTTTAGGTGGGTCCCACCTATTTTCTTGTTTAATTGTTTATTTATTTATTTTTAGTGCAGATGAAATTGAAACGAGAATTCAAGTCTCTGGTATATAATAATTTAGTACTATAGTTTTTATAATTTGTTACACGAATATCATATGCCCATTTTTCTTACTTCACTCAAAGAGAATTGAGCTTAATTTCTAATTGATTACGAATTTTTTAATGTAAAATCACATTGAAATTATTCATGAGTAAAAAGATCATACATTTTAAAAAATTATGTTTTATTTTGTTTTCCACACATGACTTGTTTGCTCCTTTTCTTCCAACTTTTTATTTCCTCATAAATCTTCATTGAATTGAAACCACCATAAAAAAAGTTAAAACATTTCTTGCTTAGGAAAAAAAAAAAGAAAAAGAAAAATACAAAATGGAATTAGAAGTTTTGGGACAAGGAAAAAGACAAAAACATGGAAAGTCCAAGTTCCCATCTTTTTCCAACAAATGTCATGATACTGATTTGGACCATGTGTTTCTATAACAAGATTATATATAAATTAAATTAAATTACATTAAAAAGAAAAAACAATTATATTGACATTTGAACTAAGGCCACCATGACAACACCAAACAAATCTATGTTTGGGGGACAACGACAACCTTAAGGGTGCCCACTCCCGACTTCTATTTCCCTTAACATATCAATTCATGTTTTCTTTAAAAAAAAAAAGGAAAAAAAATAAACGAGAGAAGAAAACCGTTGTGCCTTGAAAGTAATTCGGCACGATCTCGATGTTAAATCGTCACAAATCATTTACTCTCCAAAGTTAACACAACACCTTTTTTCTTAATATGCACTCGTGAGAAAAGAGTTGCAGCCGATCAGAACGTTTCTGTGTGGAACGAGAGTTTTTTAAGCGATCAGAAGCCCACTAAACGGGTTTGCCTTACAAACCCTTATCCCTCCCACTTGTGAATCTCCCTATATGAGACGCATTTTGGTTCATAAATATTTGTCATTTCCAACAAAAGTTTCACTCTTCACTTTTTTTCGCTGGTTAAACTTATATAGTCCTATTGATTGTAAATCATATCTCTATGTAGTCATTCTTAAAAACTACTACTTTTTTTTAATCATTCTCGAGTACAAATGTGTTAGGGTAGAAATTCAAACTTCGATCTCTAAAAGAGATTATCAATACCTTAATTAGTTAAATTATACTCAAGTTGACAAAGTATCATAGTTTTTTTAGTACTATAATTTTTTTTAGTAAAATAGTCATGGAGGTGAGATTTGGCCTCAAGAGAAAAAGTAGATATCTTAATCGTTGTGCTATGTTCATATTGACCAAAATACTATAGTTTAAATGAAATACTTTTCCACTGAAAAAATACTTTTTGATATCAAGTTGCGAATAAGAGGTCATTGAACAAAAAATCAACTAATTAACCACATTTTTATTACAAAAGTTATGTTAAGAGCCATCATTTAGTTCCTTGCTAAATACTTCTTCTAGATCTTGTAATAACAAAACTCTTTGTTAAATATCATCTTTTTTTTTCTAGTCTTTTNCGCCCACGTGTAAATGGGGATGCAGTGAATATAGGGAGGGGGGAAGTTGGGGAATTTGATGCACTTTGGAGCTTTTTGATGAATAATGAAAATTTTGAAGTCTTTTTTTTCCCCCAAAATTACCTTTTTTTCTGTAAGAAATGAATACAGTGCGGGTCGGCCCATTTAAGATTCGGAGGCTGTGTCTCAGTACAAGGGGCCCACTTTCATCAAAAACCATAATTTTCTTTTTCTTTTTTATCTTATGGCCATGTGGACCCCACATATCATACATTAAATTATACCGAAAGTATTTGATCATATCTCTGAACGAGAGTTCATGAATTGTACTAAAAAAAAGTATCAATTATCATTGTCTGTTCGAATCCCCACCCCACTTTAGTACTAAAAAGACAAAGTACCAATTTATCATGCATGAAATTTGAATTTTGTTTTCAATATTTTGAAGGTTTTCATTCTATCTCAAATCTTTTATTGATATAAAATTTCATTTGTCGTCTATTTTTGTTAAAATACCTAGAGGAATTAACATGGTTGAGGCAAAATTTAAAAATTTAAAAATCATTAGAGGCGAAATAAAATACAACTGGAGAGATATATGTATAAATAGTTTAAAATAAATCTTTATTTTTAAATATAACTGAAAGTTTGAAATTCCAACCAAGAGGTTGTGAGTTCAATCCCCTATCCACAAGTTGTACCAGAAAAAAATGAAAATTTGAAATTCCACCCTTGTAAAATACATGAAAAATATGATAAGTGGTGGCATTTTCGGAAATAGATATTAAATTTATGCTATCCGAGTGTAATTTTAAGTTATTTAATTTCGCCCCTAGTATTTTGCAACTTTTAACTTAGTGTTAAAAAAAACAAATAAGATTAAAAATGTTTTTTTTTAAAAAATGGGATATTCAAAGAGTGTGCATGTTGATATTTCATCTATATTGCCCTCACTTTGTCATTATTAAAAAAGGACCCCTCATCTTACCCTATTTTCTCTATTTGCACCCCTACTCTTTTATTTCTCCTACTTCCACCACTTGTTTTATAATGGATAAATTTCTTTTCCTCACAAAAGATGAAATCTTTATTTATTTATTGCAGTACAAAAGGAGCAAGAAAGATGAAGTGAGTTTGATAGGATTAAAAAAAAGAAGTGACTTTATAGTTAAAATGGAATAAACAACAATACAACTTTTTGTATTAAAATACGTGTAAATCTTTAGTACATTATTCTTTATTATTGCTTTGTGTTGGTGGATTTTACTTTTATATTTATGTTCATAAGATTCATAATTAGTACCTAGATTATTGTTTTCCCACTATTTTATTTTTTGTAACATTTTTTTTTCAATAAGGTTATGAATGAGGGAGGAGAATGCAAATCTTATATGAATAGTTTAGTTCTATTTCCTTTTTTTTGTTTTCCAATCCTACTATATTTGGTTGTCAAGGAAACACATCTGAAATAAATTTCGATGTAAATAGCTATAACGGAGTTTGAGCTCATTCCTTCTAAAGCATTTTGATTTAACTGGACCATTTAGATCGTCTGTGAACCAACTCATTCACTTTAAAACAAGCATAATTTTTATAAATAGAAACTAAAAACAAAATAGTTATCTAACACCTGCTTAAATATTTTATTCAAATCACTTGAAAAAACAAATACTATTTTATATTCTTAAGTTAACTAATATAAAATCCAAACCTCAAGCTCAACATTAGGTAAGGTTAATTAAACAATAATATTTGAAATTCGAAATATTTTTTTATTTCTTACCAAGCAAAGTCGATTATACTCGAAAGGCCATAACATTGGAGGAGTATTTTTCTTAATATTTATAGAAAAATCATCATAGGATGGGATTAATGGTGAAAGGGACAACTTATAATCCCAAGTTTCAGGTAATAAATGAAAGTAGGGATGAACAATGTCTTTAATGGTTCAGAATCATTCAAATTAATCTTTCTATCAAAAGATCATTAATTCAATTTTTTTAACAAGAATTGAATGGGTATTGCTAGTCCCTACAACTATAAGGGAATGAACCATCTCCTTCACTTTTTCTTGCCCTAGGGAGAGAAGAAAAAACCCTAATCATACAAATTGAAGGGTGCTTTAGATTCCTATAAATATCTCTCCACCCCTTTTTCACTCCCAATTCTCAATCCTTTGATTGAGAGTTTTGAATACGGGTATTATTTTCCTCTACAAGGATCCATTTCAAACCGAGCGGTCAATCTTTATTTAGCGTTTAAGTATGTTTGACTTGGAGCAGTCTTCGATGTAAGAAGATGCAAACAAAGTCGCATATTGATTATGAAATAGCATAATTGTCAATTGATATGAGGTATTTTAGGTTAAATCAAAATTAAAGTCTTGAAAATTATGTTCAAAGAAGACAATATGCACCTAGATAAGGTTGTCCCCAACTAGATATGCTAATCACAATTCTGAATTAGTAAAGAAAGTTAAGTTGCGTGGAAAAAGAAGATTAAAAATCCTTACTTTGTTTATAATAAAAAATGACCCAAATGGCGAAATGAAAAAGCTTTACAAACTTTGGATTGGAATCCCTCTCTTGTTGCTTCATCCCTCTCTCTCTTTCATTTACTCTGTCACTGTCTTTCCCATTTCTGACGCTGAGGACTGGGCTCACATGACTACTCTGCAAACCACGTATTCCAAATGGA
>NW_019104496.1:1206659-1231357 GCF_001995035.1 Momordica charantia
ACTATTCACTGTTCACTATTCTGTAACTTGAAATAAAAGTTTCTCCTTTCGCTTCATTAATGGATGATTTCCTTTCTTTCTCTGCTGACACAAAATGAAAAAAACAACAGATTCAGAGTCTTCTCTGCTGTCAAGGTCAGCGAGCGACACTCTGCGTGAAAAACCTTCAGATTTAACAGAAAAAGCTACTGGTTGAAGGTAAAGAAAAACGATGACTGATCAACCCATGAGGAAATTTCAAGCCAAACAGAAACGGCGGGAGAATTTTGGTCAATGTCTTGAATATTTTCTCTCGCTATATAAATATATATATATATGTATGTAAATGTGCAGCTGTTGGGTTAGGGATGAATTTGTGGGTGCCTTTGCCTTGAAAGTGAAAGTTCCAATCTTTCCATAGAAGGGAAAGAAGAAGAAGAAGGCAGGAAACATTGGATTGTATGTGTTTTTGTAATCAGTAAAAAGTATTAGGAACTGATACATACAACCAAGCACAGCACAGTTGCCCAAGAATGTGATTTTTTTCTTTTGGTTGCTCTACTCCCTAATTGAAACTGAGAAAACCACCGAGCTCAAGTGGGTGCTATGAAATTATGTTGCTTTTTTTGGCTTTTTAGATTGGTAAAAGGATGTGGGTCTGTTAGTAGACTGTGTCACTGTGGCTAAAATAGTGTCTTTAGTGGTCAGAGAAGTGGGGAAAAGTGGGTTTTACTTAAATAGTGAAAATGAGCTTCTTTCTTTCTTTTTGGGGTCTAGAGAGAGAAAGAGAGATGGGTTATCCTTTTTTTTCCTCTCTCCAACTCTTGTTTTATCCAATGGATTATGGTCTAAAAGTAACAGCCAAGGGAACCATGTGGGGATTTATTGAATCCCTTTATGGAGGATAATCATTATGGTTCTCCATATTCATGTATCAGTTGAAATGTTTGCTCAACTAAAGTTTAAATATTTGGGGTTTATAGATTCAATTCTGTCTTTTCATGGCACAAGGTTTTGTTTTGGTCCCATGAAAATCACTTCCTCTGGGGTGATGCTCTCTTGTTCTGTGTCAAATTGTCAAATTGTTATCTTGTCCATATTATGGTCGTTTTTTTTATTCATCTTCTTCTCAAGTACACCTAATCGTATTATATATTTCTTGAGTGGATGGTGGAGAATTTTCCAACAAGGGTTTGGAGCTCATGAGTTTTGTACATATTATTGTAAAGATTAAATCTTCATCATTCATTGGAAGGAGAAGGAAGGAGGCAGAAACTTCCAAAATCCCATGAGTAAAATGATTCAGATTCTCCTCTGATTGTAGTAATGGTCTCTTTTCTCAAACAGTACACTCAGAATATGGCTTTTTTTTCCTCCCTTTTTTCTGTGTGTTCTCTCATTGCTTTCCCATTGAAACATAATATCCAGCTTGATAAGGTAGAGCTAGAGCAACATGTGACATCCTTGTAGCTTGATAGACAAGGGTGTTTTTCACTTCTACATTTGCCTTTTCCATTCCTCTCATTGTTTTTTTTTTTCTTTTTTTTTTTGGGTCAGAGGGAGAGAGAGACAGAGACAGAGACAGAGAGATTAGGGAGATGATTAATTGTAATAGTATGTCTCCTACATGTGCAGCTACAGAGGTTGACCAGCAGCAGTTCTTCCCTTCTAGACATAAATGAACTCATGATAGTGGAAAATGGAATAGTGGGTTTCTGCTTTAAACTAGGAATTCCTTAATCTACATGTGAGAACTTGGTTTTTTGTGATGTTTTTTCTTTTTGTTTATGGAGTTCTGAATTTGTCATATATGTCTCGATTTAGAGAAAAGGAGACTTTTTTGTCTTCTGCTTCTTGATTTTTATATGAGGATCAGAGGAACCACTATAATATATCTATGGGGAGAATCTTGAATGGCCATCGATTTGAGTCGGTTTAATGGAGATTGTTGACTTAGTTTTAGAAAGACTTTAGGCTACTCTTCAAAGAGGTGCTTGACTCGGACTAAAATTTGTTTAATATGAATTATGAAGGAACCACTGTAAATTTGTTTAATATGAAATTTGATATGTGGGTTTTGATTTATTCTAGGCTACATGTTTGTTAGTTTCATCTTACTTTCAAAAAATAACTTTATAATTATGAACTTTTTTTTTCAATCCGCTTGTTAGGACATCTATCTTTGACCAAAAAATTGTGAGTTCGAATCTTAACCTCAGCGTAATGTTGTATTAAAAAAAAAAAAACCTTAAAACATCTCTTCATTTCCTCAAGTCCAGTATTTCTCCAAACCTTAACATTTTTTAGAAAAAATATACATAGAGCTTGAAATGGAAACTAAGATATGAGAATCACATATATCAACACGATCTTCATTCTATAACATTTTTTGAGCATCAGCATTTTCCTAAGTGGGCTTAAGGAATTTTTGACAAAGAGTAAGCAAGCAAAAATTAGAAGTAGACGTATGGCATGAATTTAAAATAGAGAACCACAAAAGCCATTAACATAAGTTAAAAAGGTTTATAAGAGTAGAAGTATACGTTAACTTCAAATAAAGAATTTGACACTATACGTTCTATAGGTTAAAATAATAATAATAATAATAACAAAAAATTCCCTCTCTAAATATACAAGAATGAATAATAGTCCAAAGAATATCTATGGAAACACTGAAGAATGACTATTATTCACAGATATATGGGTGGTATATTGTAGGAAATCGAGGTTGATCGGTGTTATGACCTTCTCCATGGACTCTGTAAAAAATTCTCCTACCCATTTTGGGAAAATTCTGAAAATGAATGATAGAGATTAGAGAAGCTATCTTACTCCACTTCCAGAAGTCCATTTAATCCCTTGTCCATTATGTCAGAATTGTTTCCTTCTGCAACCTTGCAACCTCTAAGAATCTTTTTCAAATCCTATACACTCAAAATATTTCCTACAAATTTGGCGAACTTCTCTCTCTTGTGTTGCTGTACTGTTCTGTACCATCGGTTCTGCTCAATGGTAATCATATATACAATGCAGAACCACAGCAGACATAAAATTCCTAATTTTATTGAACACAGACCATAGTGTTTATTGGTGATTGTGCTTGGAATAATATGGCTAATTTTCCAAGTCTCCTTGTATAACTTCCTTCTTTTGTTTTTTCTTCTCTGCTTTCCTACCTAGTCTCTACAAGTTATCAATCTTGTGGATGGATTTTTTTTCCTCAACTTTTCCAATGTTAATGTATAATTTTTTAATCTTTGTATATTTCTGAGATGACAAGGGAGGATTATGAAGGTTTGGAGGGAAGAAATGATGCATGGCAAACTTATCTTAAAAATGCTCCTTGTGAAAATCTAACTTGGCCGAACCGTTTTGATTAATCTCATGGCAGAGCTGGCTTAGTTCTTTGGCCAAAACTGGAGCTCCGCAGTAGAAGACACCTAGTAGAAAATGTGAAAACCACAAGTATATGAGAAAAGGTGAGATTTCATTAGTAGGATTCTAGTATTGAATAGTTGAAATTAACCAACCTATCCTTGCTCCACAGTGCTTGGAACTGATTTTGCAAAGAACTTTCTTCCAGTTAGGCCTGGCAAAGTGGGTTCGCACCTGCATTGGAGTCGAAAAACTTTAGAATGGGTGAGGTATAGACGGTGACATAATTTTTCAAGGACCAATATGGCCACAAAATTTGTCAGCCAGCCTAGGAGTACACCAATTCCTCACCATTTCTTCCAAGCTTTTGTTGATTTGATTCCATATTTTGGCATAATTTTCAAATTTGCATATGTACTTCCATAACAATAGTAAATGATACGAAGAAAAGGTATTAGAAACTGCAGTGAATGTTTACGATTTTACCCTGGTGCCAGACACAATATCTACTCCATTCTTAGCATGATTGAGGGCTTGAACCATGGTAATGAGAGTTGAACGAGCGTCTCCTTCCTCATACACACTAGTCAGATAGTTATGCATCTCAATTAGGCCCTAAAATTCATAACAATCAAAATTCCCAAATTAACAGATAGGATATGAAATGCAATATTGCAAGTGTATATTAAGCATAAGCACGTAAAGACATGAATTACCCTTTGATCCATCTCGGAGATCTCATTCATCACACCTTTGAACCAATCAAAGGAGCCTTGCTCCCTAGTCACCCAATAAAAGTATGCATTTGTGGTCTTCAGACTATTTTTCCTTTTAGGAGCGATACAATCTTTGCTCACATAACTGAAGTCTGCAACACTACTGATGTCAGTAGATAAATCCTGAGAGAATCGAAGTGTATAAGCATATTTGGTAAGGTTCTTTTCAAGTTACAGAGCAATTAAATTTTGACAAAATGATTGATCACAATAGAATCATAAGTAAAAGAAAATAACAGCACAAGTCACGTACTGCCTGCTCCTCCATTTTCACGATGTTATGCAACAAATCCTTCAAAATGCTGATGAAAGGTGTTGCCCCAATGCCTTGGCCAACAAGTAGTAGCACATCATATTTATGGTAGTCCTGTGCTGGGGCACCATATGGTCCATCTATTGAAAGTTTAGGCAAACTGGCATCGGCAGAACAAATTTCCAAAATTTATATGAAGGAAATACAGTATGCTAAAATGAGGTCTAAGAAAGGAATTATAAGGATAAATATTAACCTCTTTATGGTAGTTTCATCAGCTCTTAGAAGGCCACTCTTTCCGGAGACGGAAGGCTCACAAACCTCAGAGAAAACCCTTTTAAGCTCTTGCGTCCAATCACCAAGCTGCCTGACATGGATACTGAGGTAGTCATCTCCAGGAGCAGAGGTAATTGAAAATGGATGCCTGCATGCAAAGTTTACCATGTTATGGTAACTTGAAGTGCAAATAAGGCAGTCTATTTAAATGTAATAAATTAAAATTTATAATTCATTCAACTTAGAGAGAAAAAATGTATATTTATCTTAAGATATACTAATGGCCATCGACAAAGTTGACCCGAAAGTTATCTGAGATCCATTAGTTCAACTTCGGTAGTAACATGTTAATTGGATTCATCATATCAAATGTTCTAACAACGATTTCTGTTCTTGTTTTAAATATCTGATTTGTTTCTTTTTGCAAACAGTCATCTTCTAGAAAGAGACCCATGTGTTCATTTATCTGTTTCAGAAAGAGACAACTTTCTTGACGTACTTATTTTATATTTTATCTTACACAAGGAAATTGGAAGCTTATTCAAAAGCAGGTGTTAGCAAATCTGATCCTTCGTTACCATTCAAAGGGAGAAACTGCAGGACACTGAACAAACATGTACTGTCCACTTTTGTAATGAAATTGGGGCGGCTTGAACATTTGCAATTTGATCACATTTCCAGGATAAATGGCTACCTATATTTATCACAAAGGAAAGATGAGATAAGATCAGAAAGCCAGAGATTTCGTTAATGATTTATAAACCAGAAATATATTAGTTGAGATATTGAATAATATGTAATTGATAGTTCTTATCAGTGCATTAATTTCTTAGTTCAAATGCACCTTTTGGATTTGAACAGTATATGATCCCGATCGGAAGAATCTTAGGATCCTCTCTCCAGCATACAGCAAAATTGGAACAGCAATATACATCCATGTCTGAAATCACGAAATTAGTATGTTAATTAAGCAACCTTTTAATTTGATATAAATGAATAAGGAGCACGTAATTGAGAGCCATTAGCAAAAGCTAAAGAAAATCATAACTGATTACCGTCATAAGATACCATCTGTGCACAAGATAGAGGAATACGCCATGAACGATGAGCAAGATGTACACAATAATGAATAAGTGGTGTGAATACCAGAAGGCATTATATCCCGTGAGCCTATCGAAAGGACGGGGTAGCTTAATGAGGTTCCTCCTAAACCATCGTGTTGCAAGTATAAAAGCTACTGCCATGAAAATCACCATTAAGATTCCTGTAACACCTTCACACCCTTTAACGAGGTCCATATAGCTGGGCTTATTCTTGCCAAAGTCACCAATCACATACGCATATTCAGCTTCAGATGATTTAAGGAGCCTTGGGAAATCACATGCAAGATGGTTTCCAGCATGGAGAATGATACCAACTATGATGGCCACCGCAATTATCTACACATTGAAACTTCAATTACTATTCAACTATTTCACTCTTGGAATTAACAATTTCACAGTAACTTGACTGGGTACTTGATGACTCTTAGCCAACCTTTGACAAATAGAGATATCGATGTTATACCATGATACGTCCGCGTCAATTAAACATTTTAGACCTCAAAACCTCATATATTTGCCATCATGATATAACACCTCCGATTCAAAGTTTGAAGCAATAAATTCTTCTTTCTCTTGAAGACTGAACGTTAGTGCAATAAAATCAGTATGTTCACAAACTTCCGAGTAATTTGGAAACTACACTCAAGTTTCAAACTATGTTTTAGACCATCAAATAATTTTTAGAATGTGTCTGCTTTCTCCAAAGGATTTAGACACTTAAATTTTAATTTGGCCTCCGAGATCGTGACGTACGCTCCTTACTTAAAATGACCGTGCTTATACAAGTAATCCCATAGCTGAGATAATCATGCTTTTGCAACTAAGATGAGTTGACTAAAAATTGTTGAGAAGCAGATGGATCAATACTAAAATAAAGCAATGATGAGGATGCCCAGGTCAGCGTGTACCTTATGAAAATTGATGTTGTCATCGAAAGGTACGTAGTAACCTATTTTGGTTTTCCTTAGCCAAGTAATAGTGTTCCTACAAACTGGCAAAAGAATGAGAGCCATGTTGAACTTCAAGGTCTCAGCCGCGCCCTTTGCTGTGGTGAGACAATACCCCATAATTTTGAAGGCGTTTTTATGTCGATACTGATAAAATTTCCATGAGAAAAGCCCAACCATGATCAGAATCCAAACTGTCAAAACCCAAATTCGCCTCCAATTCTCTCGCAGAAAGTAAAGCACTTTCGTGCCAAGTCTTTTAATTGGGCTTCTTTGTCGAATGCCTTGTAGGTTCTGGCTCAAAGTTTGGCTGGTGAAACTGAGGGCTCGACTGTAGTTCATGTATGTGTCCTTTTGGAGCAGAAGTGTCTCCAATTGCCATAGCTGCCACATTTCCCAGCAGAAGACAAAATCATCAGTAGTCCGAACCATGTGCATGAATCTTGCAATTAACCAGGCCACTACACCACATGAGAAATATCTATGCTCTAGGGGAGAAATTCCACCCCACCCACCCAAAGGATCATATATGTTAGATGGTAAGCACACCACTATACCCAGAATAGGAAAAGAGAAATAAATTTACAGATGAATGCGTAATCTTAAATTTAGATGGAGATTCCCCTGGTATGATTCTACGAATGCTCTTTGAGACACAAACATTCAATAATTCCTCCTAAACTGCAATGCTCTTGCTCAATGCTCAGTGCTAAATATACTGACAAGTGTTCTTAATCTGCATTTCAGTTCAATAAGTAGCCAAGAAAGTTTTTACTTCCTTTTAGTGAGCAGAAAATTTCAAACTAAACCTTAATTTCTCTTTTATTTATAATCACTTACAATTATATAGGTCAACTCCAATCTTACTGACTATAATGATTAATTTAAAAAAAAAAAGGGAGAGAGACAGAACAAATTTAAGTTCATCCAGATAATTTCTCCTTATTGATCAAAAGTGGGTTCTAATTTATTACTGCTATTGTATCGTTATGTGCCAGATTTCCCAGAATTCAAAGGAATCATGTTCTACCAACCTAGAGTTGGGTGCAATTTTTTGTATATAGTCTAGAAAGGCCAATCTACGGAATTTAAATTAGTGGATACAACTTTCGGACAAATAGACCCGATTCCATCAATATTTGTCATATGATTCCAGATCGCCTGGAACTGGATGTATTAGGCGAGGCGTAGTGGTAGCGCAGTATTAGCGTCTAGCGCTGGCAACTCACAACACAACTGGCAACCATAGAGGTATAAAGAAAAACGAAAAATAAAAAATTAATTCCCTGACCATAATTCCTTGTAAAAGTTTTTTTCTTTTTTCTTTTTTTTGAACAGTCCTTGTCAAAGTTGTTAGAACGACTAATTGCGTTTATAAAACTAAATCAACAAATTGACAATCAAAACCCGAAAAGGGCGAAAAACGAATCGTTCAACCACCAGGAATTTGCTCGTAGACATTAATAAATAGTAATTATTTTAAGGTGGCAAACCTAATTCGGGAGCAACCCTACCTAATAAAAAATCAAAACTAAAGGAAGCGTAACATTATTTACAATTTTAGTGAGACTAATTAAGCATTATTTTTTTAGTCAAAGCGAGTATAGCTCTAATTCGCATATACCTCCCACCACAAAGTTGGGAGTTCGAATCCCCTCTATAATATGTTGTATTAAAAAAAATTAAGCATTATTTTTAACCAAGAATATATACCAAAAAATTAGAGGTTGGATATTGAAGTAAAACATTAGGTATTGTTTTTAATATATGAAAATTCGTTTGAGCAGCAAATAAAAAGGAATAACTAACCTCGATATAACCTAGTCTTTCTGGGTCCAATTCTTCCATGATTAAGGCTGCATATTCCTCCGCTTGTTCCTTAAGTCTAGATAGCTTGTTGGCTGATGCGCTTAGCATGATAATCTACCAAATTTCAGAAGTAAATAGTTAGACAAATGAAATAAAAACGAATTCTAATAAACCCATGTGTTCAACTTTTTTTTTTTTTTTCTGATCAGAATGATATATTCAACCTCTTAACCGATCACAATTACGAAACCACTCTAATTATTTTTGGCACAAAATATTAAAATAATACCATCAATCTAAATGTCACGTCTGACAATTTTTAAGTGTGAGAAAATTTAAAATTATATTTCTCCTCTTTCTCTCAGAGTTGAAGATGCCATTTTTCCTACTTCTGGCGGAAGAGTTCAAATAAAGAAAGAAAAAGTCATAACAGAAAATGGTATTGCTTTATTTATTTCTTTTATTTTTAGACGAATGTCAATGGCATTCACTTTAATAAAGGTTACCGAATCCCACCTACCAAGAATCACTTTGGTTAACTATCTTAGTTGAAGTTGGTATATCAAAATTGTTAATACTATCAACCTCAAAAAAAAAAAAAAAAAATCCTTGTTAATACTATCGTTGAAATCTTGACTATCAAGGAGTTGGCCAATTCATAGCTCTATTGTAGTTGCATGATGGAAAGTGATAATTTGCTAATCTATTATAATTATATCATCCCCCATTAAAATATATGAATTATTTGAATTTTTCTTCATAATAATCTTATCATGCAAGCATAGTTTTATATATACAGAAAAAGAAAAAGGCTTTGATCTCAAATTATTTTATACTTGCCTAAAATACCCTTAGGACCAAAACAAGTTGAGTAGTAGTTGAGCAATACAATTTTTACCTCTTTTACTTCTTCTTCCGTGACATGACCATCTTCGTTCTTGTCCACCCTAAAATGTGTAATTAATTAAAATCACTAATTCCAAGCTGTTAACTAAAAAAATAATGTTCAAATTCTCATGTAATAATAAATGCGTAGTGTTTTTTTTAATTGACGATTATTTTTCTGATTCAAAAATAATACTAAGCCTAGTAGTTAAAGAGAAATGCAATTATTAAATGAAAGATATTTTTATATTACGAAAAAATAATTTATTATATTAAAGAATTCAGAAAAAGAATAATAAAGAAAGTTGATGTGCTAACTGCTACGGGGGCAATACACTTTTTTCTGCATAAACTAATTGATGGAGAATAAAAAATATGGTGATAATTCTTGGAAGAAAAAAAAATTATGATCATATGCGATGAATGCGTACATGTCGAAGAAGATCTGGAGCCTGGAATCGAAACTTTGATCTGTAATTTGCATCCAGAATTCGAATAGCTCGTCTCGACTAATTTGGTCAAAGTTGTTGAGTCTTCGCCTCCGACTTAGAGCATCGAACAGCTCGAGAGCAAACTCTTTTGAATCTTTCATTCCTTTCAAATTAGGGAAGGAAAACCACGAAATCAAGTGAAAGTTTTCACAAAATATACCTAAAACCTGTTTGCGGCCAGTTTTTACCTATGCATTGCGCGAAATCGGCGCGGCTGAGAAATCCGTCCTTGGCAAGCTTATTGAAATTGCTTTCGATTTCACGACACGAATCGACGCCATTCGTTTTATTGCTGCTTATGAATCGTAATCCATGGAGAGCCTTCCCAGCGCCGGAACGAGTTCGATCAAGCCTTGCTCGTTGCCTCCTCAGAGCTCTGGCCGCTAAAGCCGAATCAATTCCGTTTTCCACTCCAACAGAAGTACTGTTCGCGTTCAGAGTAGACGATGACGCGGAGAATGCTCGCGACGCATGGCTCCGGCTCCATGAGAAACGCCTCAATTCGGCTTTTAACTCGTGCGAGAAATGCTTCGCCTTAGCCCTCGCTTCCGCCTTCAGTTCATGAGAGAACTGACGAAACCGATGCGATGAACTCCGCCTCACCGACGGAGATCTCGAAGTCGAAGCGGAAGTCAAGGCCGGCGTTCCAGAACTGCCGGAGACGCCATCGTCGATATTGATTACTGTTGCAGGCTCAACACTTCGAAGCACCACCGTCTTGTTGTCTTGCAGATCAAGCGTCACCTCCACAAACTCCTCCGCAGCGCCGAACTCCGGTCCCAGCGGCGGTCCAAGCCGGATCACCGTGTCAATTTGTGTAATGTCGTCAGAACTGCTTCCGCGATGCTGCTCCGTAGTCGAGTTCATTGATCGGCGAACCGAGAAACGTGCCTGCAGATCGTGAAACTAATATCATCAAACAGTTGAAAAACGCTCCGGTGCCGTCGTTGCCAACCGTCCGCCGATCGGGAGTGATAGAACGAGCTGCAGAGAAGGCCCGTTCTGAATCTGAAGGAATAGGCTCTGAACGGAGAAGACAAAGATTTCCTGCAAGAAGAAAATATTTGTACCTGATGATATTTTGCATAAACCGGGGGATCGTTTTGTGATGCTCTCTTTTCCTAATTACTATTTTACCCTTCTTTTGGACTCATTCTATGCAGGACATTTAACTAAAGTAAAGCGGGAGAAAAATATTCTAAAATTTGTCTCTTTTTGTAATGATGAGATTTCAATTATAAAAATTTCTTTGTTGAGGCCGTTTTAAATATTACTTTGTATTTTTTTAAAGAATAATTTGAATAGACTAATTTAAAATTTTATAAGTACTATCACAACCTTTTAACGTATCCACTATCTTTCTTGGTTTGAAAGTTCGATATCTTGCACTAAAAAATCTTGCACTCGAAAATCTAAGTTCAATTTCTCATACTTAAAATTATATCTCTCGCCCTTAATTATTAAACTTAAAAAAAAGTGTTTGATAATATTTAAAAAGTTTTAATTTTTAATTTGAGCATGATTTTAGACTTCTTAAATTTATTTACTCAAAAAAAATTTAATTTACTTATTTTAAAAAATATACTTATTTGTATAATTTTACAATATATAAAAACTAAGAAATAATAATTATGAAAGTGTAGGGGAAAAAAATATTTAATCCATAAAAAAAATGTTTCATTGTTTAGTTTTTTCAAAGACTTTTAATTAGATTGTCTCATGAGATTCATGATCATCGAATTTTTAAAGATAAATCACGCCTTTGATAAATCACGTCTTTACGACAATTACTTGACATATATTTTAAAAATTATATTTTTTAGAGAAAGCATGATCTAAAAGCATAAATGAACAATATGTAAGCTATATTTTCCACAGAAAGCATAAGTAAGCACAATTTGTAAACTTAGAGATGTGTTCAAATGACAGTAAAAACTACGTAGTTTTATGTCACATACGATCATGATAGGGACATAATTTTAAAATTACATAAAAAGTCCCATTACCAATACAACAAATCAAAAAACATTAGAACTAAGTAAATAACCATATGAATAATTTAAGGTCCAGCTAATAAAATACCTTTTTTCATTAATCAAATATATGTACCAACTTTAAAGAAGAACCATATGCGCATTTTAGAATTTAATTTCACAATTGATTTTTAAAAAATTAAAAAGTTTTAAATTAATTTGCACATTTATGAAAAGTCTATGTTATAAATTATTGAGATAAGATAATAATATAATAAAAAGATTAACGATTCCTCGAAAAGAAATTAAAATAAAGTAACGATTTTTGCAAATGGAGTGATATTCAATGAAACTGTCATTTTTTTAATCACCATTGAGAATCTCGTCAACAGTGTACCTGTGACTTCATTACACTCTTGGGCAATATACGAAGGTTGGAAAGTCGAATTAAATTACAGCCAGGATGTCGATCTTCAATCTACCATTACATGTCTCGGTTTATCCCAAGCAGGAATGTAGTAAACGCCAGTACGATTCCCGCGAAATCCTGCTATCTGGAGATGAATGGGCAAGGAGTTGTCCACAAGAGATAGCTTGAGTGACTTGAGGCCTCAAGGAATATCGTTGAGGGCTTGGGATGGAACGCAACTTCCGCCAAACAATGACCTCTTGCGTATGTGCACATATCCTCAGATATAGGGATATAAAGGCCAAAATGATCACCAAACTCATCCAAGATATGTGTGAATCTCGATTGTAAACTTGTTAGTTGTTCCTCAATAATTTCAACCTATATTGACTTGAGTATCAGATCTTGCAAGTTTCACCTTTCACAAGAAGATTTATTCCATCCTTTGGAGGGATATTTTTTACTCAAACAATATTCATAACTTAACAAAAGAAGCTAGGAAAAAAATGATGAATAAAAATTTATAACTAATTTCTTGTTTAAAGGAAAAATATATTATTAGAAGACTTTTTTTCTATTTAGAGAGGTCTGCATTTTTTTTTATTTGAAATAAAGAAATAGTCAAGAATTCCTCAGCAATCAATATATTTTTAAAAATTTTATATTTACTATTACATTTTTGTAATATTATAAACGAAATTATTTATATGAAAATATGTATTTACAAATATTTTAGGAAAGAAGATTATCTAATGAAATTTTACTATAAAGAAGTATGCTGTCTTCAAAATAGGAAATAAAGGATAAAATTGTTGTCAAATTTAAGTAATTTTATATAGTTTAGTTAAATCCTTGTATTTATTGTTGTTTTCTTATTGCAGGGCTATACGGGCCCAAGAAAATGAGTGTGATGGGCTTTGGGGCTTCTTGAAATTAGTAGTTTTCTTATTGGTTTTGCAGAAAAGGTTACTAAAAGAAAGTGTGTACAAAATTACAAATTTGTCATTAGTTGTCAGATATTTTCATATGTATTTACTTTTTTAATGGTTACTGTAAATTTTATTTGCCCCTTTCAACATAGTTAAAGTGGATAAAACACCTTAATACTATTTCAAAGTTTGATGGTTCGATTTTCCATTCTACAATTATATTTAAGGGCTCGTTTGATAATCATTTATGTTTTTAGTTTTTGGTTTTTCTTATTTTTAGTTTTTTGTTCTTGGTTTTTTGTTTTTAGAAAAACAGAAATCATATATGTTTGATCACCATTTTTTGAATTATGTAGGGTAGGGATGACAATAGTGTGGGTACGAGTGAGGATGCAATCCTCCATTATCGTGTCCGTGAAAATTTTTAATCCTCGTCTCTATCTTGTTCTTTGGTCTGAGAGACGTTCCAGAGAAAAATTATTGATTTTATAATTGTTTTTAAATATTTTTAGAATTTACAAAATAAAAAAGAGTAATAAATATTTATTAATTATTTTAAAAATTGAATTAGGGATGGGATTGGAACATACATTCAGATAAATAAATAAATACACAGGTAAAAACAATATTCAAAATATAAATTTTAGAGAAAATAAATAAATACANAAAGAAAAGTTATAAAACACGAAATTTTAGAGGAAAAAAAGTTCGAAAAATATTAAATTTTTAGAGAGAGAAATAAAACTGGTATGTTAGAAAAAATAATAAAAAATAAAAATACATAGAGATAAAAAATTTAGAGAGAAGCGAATAATAATAAATATTCAAATACTAAAATTTTAGAGAGAGAGATTTATTTAACATAATAAAAAATAAAAATACATAGAGATGAAAAATTTTGAGAGAGACAAATAATAATAAATATTCAAAAAATACATAGAGATGAAAAATTTTGAGAGAGACCAACAATAATAAATAGAAAAATTTTAGAGACAGAAAAATAAATTATGTAGAGAGAAATTTAAAAATAAAAAAATTTTAGAGTGGGAGAAAAAAATTTTAAAAATAAATATGAGAAATAAAAAAAAGTTGAACAGTGGATGAAAAACAGATTTTGAAAAACAGAAATCTATTTTTGAAAATAACTTTGAAAATTTCAAAATAGTTTTTGGAAAACAAAAAATATATTAAACAACTTTATTTTTAAAAAACTAAAAACCAAAAATCAAAAATAAAAAATGAAATGATTATTAACGGAGCTTAAATAAATAATTTTTTTTTAAGTATCCAAGTGCCCCAAATATGTATACTTTCCCCACCAATCTCATATATTGATTAACCAATAAATATCCCAACTAATCTTGTTGACTAATTCGATGCCTTTATCTAAAAGTTAAAATTAAACATTAAATCATTAATTTCAGTAACATCTTTTTCTTCTTCTGGATTTAGAGTTTAATTAAACCAATCAATCCAACGATACTAATAGTCAAGTTTCAACATAGACTCACCAATCGAATTATTACAGAAATAGATATTTTTTTTTACAACAAATATGGAATTTAAAGCCTTAAATTATGGTCGTGTTAGGTTCGAGAAAAGTTTAAAAAAATAAATTAAAATATATCTATGGGAATTGTAATATTCATTGTAATTGTAATAAATATGAATAATGCAATAATAAAGTGGGCACATTGAAGAATGAAGAATATGAGTGTTGATATTAGCCACAGAAATCTCGACTATAAAATTTATTCTCGGCTGGCAGCCGACCATGCCGATTTGCAGAGTCCTAATTCCTCACGACTGATTGTAACTTGCAAGAGATATGAAAGACATCAATTTATTTTAATTATAAAATATATAGATGAATATGACTTCTGCAATATCAGAAGCGTATAAAATTATGTTTTAATCTTTATTTTATTTTTAGAGTCGGTTAGAATATATATTTGTTGTTTCTCGTTTTTTGTTTTTTCTCTTCTTAAGACGAAAAACATGGTTTACTTAGTTCATTCGTATATTAAATTAAAAAAAAAAAGTTTGTATGAAAACTGATTTGTTTAAAAATAAAATATTAAATTACTTTTGTTACATTTAATTTTTTCAAGACATATTATGTATCTTATATTAAAAAAATGACAAATTGATGGTGAAATAAAAAATAAATTGCTGATGTTTTCAAATTTTATATATACGTTTAAAAATGTTTCTCAATAGTAAATGAGAAGAGAAGAACATTACAAAAAGACTGTTTAGTCTTTTTTTTTTTTAACAATTTATTCTCGGAAGTTTTATAATTGACATTTTTTAATTTTAAGATTTTTGTTATAATTGATTATATTCGATTACATAGAATTTAACTATTATATAAGAGATGGCTACATATTTCAAATTATTAATTCTCATCTAATAACATTGAATATTGATGAAATTTTTACCACACTAATGTTATAATAAAGACTAAATTGCTATAAACAAATTTGAAATCTAAATTAAAATGAGTCAACACACAAGGGTGAGAATATATCTCACCAACGTAGAAGGATAATATTTTTTTTAATTAAAAAAGTTGAGAGTTTTCTAGTCAACGATAAGGATTTCAAACGAACTAAATTTTGTCATTTGAATAGTACTAATACAAATTAATAGAAACTTATTATATCGGGACCTAGAGCATATTTGAAAATGATTTTAGAATGAGTGATTTTAGCAAAAAAGATTTAACGACAAATAATTTTGAGAAAGTAATTTTTATATAATTATTTTAACCTTTGGTTACATATTTTTTCAAGTGATTTTATACGGTTGAAAGTAAACTTGAATGATTAGTATTAATTTAGCTATTTTAAAAACTAATTTCATATCCATTTTTGACCAATAATCATTTGGAAAACCGCCCCCAAGTGATTGATTGAGAATCACTTAAAATGATATTAAGTTCTTTCAAAATAATCCAAAATCGCTAAGGATGTGTTTGGTTGGTGATCTGAAAACAAGTAACTCAATGAAAAAGAGTCGTGTTCCATGCTTTGAGTATTTTTGTGTATGTATTTGGTAGTTTATTTAAAAATTGAATCTCAATTTAAAAAATTGTTAATAATATATATTTATAAATTAGTGTTAGTTACCAAACCAAATATTTGACTCAATGTAAAATATTATTATTTAATTTACCAACTTATAAATTTTGTATAAATATTATTTCACAATATTATATAATTTATAATATATTATGTTTTATATGTTTTAATTTAAAAAAAAAATGAAAGAAGTAACATAAAATGGTATATTTTCAAAAAAATTTAATTTTCTAATATAATTCTGCATTTTAAAATTTTAAATTAAAAATTTATTTCAAAATTTATGAAATCCAAAAAGAGTTCTAAAAAATAAATTTTAAGAAAAGGAGAAAATTAAAAATATAATTTAGATGGGATATAAGAAATTCTAAAAATTCAAAACATATCTATTTTAAAATAGAAGTGATTTTAAGACTAATGGAATTTATTCCAACAATACTAAAATTATTTCTAAATATGCCATGAGTTACTTTGACATTTTCAAATGTAACATAAAAAGTTTACATCATTTATTTGAAATCGACAAATTTTATGAAAGAAAAGTCTCGTGGGAAATTAAGAAGGGGACAATCCCGCCCACCCTACCACGAAAGGGGATGAATTTGGAAAAATGAAAAGGACGAAAAGGGAGAACGAAAAGCAAGTGGTCTAAAGGTACACGTGTCCAATTGCCATTGGGAATAGGTGTAAACGTGGCTCGTTATTAGTCACTAATTACACATTAAAAGATTCTTGCGTTTGATTTAGACACCCCTCTTTCCACTGCTATCTTTATAATCCTTCCCAAAATCCAAATGTCCCTACCAAACCGGCAAGCACCATTTGAGGCAAAATCTCTTCTCTATCCTCTCTCGTATTTTCCTCCAATTTCATTAAAAATACATGAATAAAAAAATAGGATTATTTTGTTTTATTTTTAATCAGATGAAACATGTTTAGGTTGACGCTGATTATGGATGTTTTAAAAATTACGACATGTACACATCTTGAAAATAATTTTAAGAGTATGAAGATTTATTTATTATTATTTTTTTACATTGTCTATATTTAGGAATTTTAAATCTCAATTCCTAGGGTTCGCTAATCTTACAATTATAGCTCATGTGGTGTGGTACATAAATAGTTACTGTTAGTGGCAATTGCAGATGCATGGCCCTTAGCTCCTGTTGAGGCATGTGTGGTCGGACTTGATCAGCTCGGACATGCCCAAAAACAAGGAGGAAATGTCAACATGTTCATAAGCATAGTCCGACATGACTCTGACTTATGATCCACATGAAATTCGCAGATAGTCAGTGGAATGTCAATTTAGCCAGTATTTGATCTTTTGATTGTTGACAGAATATTTATTACATGACAAGTTGTGTAATAGGTCGTTTCTCACTCAGTTTATTAGACTTGGAACTGAGGCTCCCATGTCCCACCAACCACTTCCTAATGCTCCTCATAAAAGGCAAAGTCTTACATTCTCAATGGTGCGTGATCTCTTGCATTTAACCTAAACTTGGCTCGATACCAGCTCAAACTAAGTACTAGCTTACGTGTTGGAGTGACATACATGGTCGAACATCACACCTCTGTAAGATTTTGTTTTTAGGTTGTCAGTTAAATACACGTCAGAATCTACATTAATATATCATCCTACTAACGTGTCATGCAAGCCATAATCGTATATCACTGTTACCAACATTTATGTATCGAGAAACATTTAAATTCATTTTGCTCCAAAATTTTGAGAAAAATCCATTTTGGATATCAAATTTTCAAAATGGCTCTATTTGCTTCTCAAACTTTCATCGAGTGTATTTTAATCCATAAATTTTAAAATAATAAATATATTGGTCCTTACCTTTATTTTGCATTTAAAAAATAGATAATATAACTTTGTATGTGCGTTTACAGGCTAGTGGCTATGATTTATATAATTTGAAGAAATTATACGTCTCTAAGAGCACGCATGGTTTAAAAATTATAATAAATAATTTGAATAGAAGGAATAAAAAAAACAAAACAAAAAAAAAACAAGGAAGAAGTCAAAACTATTGTTAACGTTATATATGGATATATATAATTTATTTATAATTCACAATGATATTAAAAAAAAAAAAGAAAAAAATCTAGTGAGCGAGAGTCGGGCTTTTCATGGAGGAGTTACGTCCGATAGTGAGAGTCTATAAATATCTGCTCCATTGACGACTTAACGTCCTCAAAGTTTTGAAACAAATCAACAAGAATCGCTGTACGAAGGAAGAAAAAGGGAAATTTAAGATGTTCTTCTTCAAATCTTCGTCCGGAGCAGTGCACGAGGAATCCCAGCCGGCGGAGGAGGTCAAGAGAGGCGGCGGCGCGTGCGTGACACTCACGGTGTGGAGGAAGTCACTGCTACTCACCTGCAACGGATTCACAGTGATCGATCGAAACGGAAATATCGTATACCGAGTCGACAATTACGTCGAGCGGCCGGAGGAAATGATTCTGATGGACGGCCTCGGAAAATCCGTCCTCACAATGTGCCGCTCCATGGTCAGTCAATTTCTCCTCTCCGATGAAATAGATCTAATTGTTTGTTACTTGCCCTAATTTTCGCTGTAATTTAGTGGAGGATTGGATTCTGATTTGTATGTTTCGGTTAACAGAGGCTTGGACTAGCAGAGAGCTGGTGCGTGAACGAAGGGGAAATTGGCGGCGAAACTAGGGCTAGGGCGAGAGAGAGAGCGAGAAAGAAGCCGATATTTCGGGTGAGGAAGAACATGAACATTCTACATGCGGCTCCAAATTCGAAAGTGCTTGCGTACGTATACGACTACAGAATCTCGGAGAAGAAATTGGCGTACAGAGTGGAAGGTTCGTACGGGCACCGATCGTGCAAGATTCTGGACGCGTCGAGGAGAGTGGTGGCGGAGGTGAAGAGGAAGGAAGCGGTTAAAGGCGGCGTCTGTTTCGGGGCGGAGGTTTTTCTTCTGGTGGTTCTTCCTGGCTTCGATCCCGGCTTCGCCATGGCTCTGGTTTTACTCTTGGATCAGATGTTCTCTTAGATTAGAATTTGATTCTTCTTCTTTTTGATCTTCCACTTTTTTTTCTTGTGCATATTTTACAGTAGCAGCGTTTTCTTTGGACTTTGAAAGGAATTTTTTTCCTAGTAGAGAGTCTGAGTTTATTCCCTTGTCGTGGGCATAATAATATTTTTTTTCCTCGTGGGCATAATAATATTTCCTTGTTCTATTGTATATAAGTATATACAATAATGATTTTAACAAATAATTGAGGTATAATTATATTTCACTACAACATGTAATCCCTTTTTTCTAGTAAAACAAATATGGGGCTACAAAAATCTGAACCTCCAACCTCAAACTTTACTATAAGATAGAAATTTTTCCCTCGGATAAATTTGGTCCATTTTTCAGAAATTTTTCCCTTGGATAAATTTGGTCCATTTTTCATTAATTTTGAGGACAAATTTGATCCTTAGCCAAGTATTTTCCACAAAATATTGTCTTAATACGTTTTTAAAATTTGATCGATTTAACTCATCTGTAATTTGTATATATCTCCAATTAAAAAGTTTCACCCCAACATATTGTACTGTTATATATATATCTTTCATGAAAAGATCCCTATATAGATAATATATGTTTCTAAACAAACCACACGATTATCGACCTATTTAGACATATTCACGACCAAGAAATAATTAATAATGTCAATATACGTCTATTATTAAATTCACCCAAACAGGATAAATCGCTAATCACTAAACGGATAATTAATAATTTGAGTCCAATCTATTTTTTGTCACCTTTATATTTTTGTCCATTTATTTTTTTCTAAACTCTAATAAATGTCTATATGTAGATAAAAAAGAACAATTAAAGTATAGATATAACCATCCATATTAATTGTTCTATTGAACCGAAACAAAAGTCTTAACATATGACCACATCATAAACGATGGTGACTCTGAGATAGGCCGTTTGAATACGCATCTGTAGGAATAAATGTCACATACACAACACTAAAATTAATGTAACATACACGATTCTACATCAACTTAAGGTCAATTTTTCATTACTATTTAATAAGATAATTAATGCTAGAAATTAAATAAACTTTACTATAGAATGTAAGAACTAAAATTACATTTTAAGGTTGCTCGTCCTCCCTGAATGGCGACAACGAGGGGGGAAAGCGACAAGAACAGCACCAGTCTAATCTCGTCTCTGTTCCTGCCTTGTATTTGGTACTAACAGTAACACTAACAACAACCGAAACAACTAGAAATTTCCTGGTTCTATTCAGAGATGTGACAACACCCAAAAAAGAAAAAAAAGAGTGGCCAGAACAGAGAGGGGCATAACAAAATATAAATAAGAACTAAAAATTTCTATTGCCTCGTCAAATACTTTTTTTTCACACAGTGGCAAAGAATTTGCCACTGCGTTCTGGAATGAAGTTGATGTTACAACAATTAGAAAGCGTGTGTCACTATTCAGGACGGAGCATTACAATAATCAATCCACCAAGTTACAACAATATTATGTACAACCAACCAGTTTCGCCACTACCCCAGCCAGAGCAGTGATTCTAATTTAATAAACACATTCTTTGGTGGGATATGAAATTAGAGTTTCTTGATCAAACTAACCTGTTCCTCCACCTCTTTTCCAATCCATCAGCATTAGTTTTCGCGTTTTCTGTTGACCCTCGCCACCCTTGCATAAAAGAGTTGTTGCTGGTGGAGGCATCATAGATGATGGTTTTACAATGCCGGAGGTTGAATGTTTAGCATCCGAAGCCGAATCCCGAACGAACTTGCTTGGAGATGATCTACTTGATCTGGGTGTGGCCCAATTCAATGGTCCTCTTCTGCAATTTGTATGAGCAAGGTCCCTTCTACTCTCTGTTGTTCCTAGCTTTGGCTTCTTTGAGGAATGCATATGGCCCTCACTCTTAAACGGATTGTCAGACCACAATCCATATGTAGGCGCGGCATATAACTCTTCAGTTTCCTCTGATTTCAACTTGCGAGCTCTCATGGACTTTTGTGAAGGCTTTTTTGGCCACCTTACTATCCCGTCTATGTTCTGCCTTGATGCAGCATAAGTTGCAATGTCGTACAGAGTTTTAGCAGCAGCTATTACTTTTGGACACTGCTGATCTGTAGAGAAGCAATATCTTTCTTTTTTAGGTAAGAAGTAGAGAAGCAATATCAATAACCGAAGACAAGAAATTCAGCTAAACTTCATTTGTATGCAAATGACACAAAATTTTCACATACGTTTCATTCAAACTACAGCCAGATAAATGAAGTAGTAACACTCGGATCTTAATTTGAAATCACAACTTTGTAATGAACAAACTGGGAAGGTGGCTAATCTTTTAGAGACACATGTATATTATAGCATGTCTACCTACAGTTCCCTTGGGAGATTAAAAATCCAAGTTTTGAATATTTCTAATAACACATAATAAGTAAATGCCAAGGATTAAATTTAAAGTCACTTTATACGTTTAATGTTTTATASAGTAAGCTTCTCTCTACTATCAAAATTCTCAAACTAGCGAAGCACTTTCTTCAACCACTGAACTTCAGAAAAACTTTTCATTTAGAACACTAAATACTCAGATTACTCCATACGAACTTCTCTTTCCAATCTTTCTCTCCTCTCTTCCTTTTCTCACTCAAGATCAGTTTCTCTCTCCCTCGGCTCCTCCATAAGAATATTCCTCCAGTGGATTATTCTTGATTCCTTTGAAAACGGGACCCATTAGATTCCTTGAGGTAGGGTTACTGCTGGTCTTTCATCAGAAAAGTCATTTTAAGCGATAAATGAAATTGAGTGGGTTCGCATACTGAGAGTTATTTATGGTGCCATTGGAAAGTCATTTACTGATAAAGTTTTTATTTTATTTTTTATAAAATTATTGGATCTTAACTCCAAACTTTAACATTTTTTAAGAATAAGACCTATATAATTCATAAAGATAAAATAAGGAGTTCAATAACAAAATACACAAAGCATCATAGGCATTCTCGTATTTGTCCCCAAACGAATAATATACCCAAAAGAAAAAAAGTGCTGCATTGCAAGTTTTAGTCACACGCACAGCTAACAAATATATAAAGGTATCATAAGAAATAAGAAAGTTGAAACTCATACCATTTGCCTCATAATTCGTCTTCCCTCGAGATTCTGTATGTAGACCAAAAGCAGCGTCATGATTTAAGTAAAATAAATAATAATAGCAGAATGGTTCCAAGGTGAATACTGTATCTCAGTTATGCTACATAAATGCCTTCCAATAAATCCTTACCCACAAGCACAGAGGAAGCTTTCGAACAAATTGCAGAAGACAGGGAATCCCATCCACATTGATGGTGATTAACAGATACAGACGAGGACCTTCTATCATCAGGTCCAACAACTCTCATTGTTGAAGGAAATAAACTCTGATTAAAAGTCAATGATTCCAAATCTTTCGTAAAACAATCAGCAGTAGCACTGGGGATGCTGGAAAAGTTCCCAATTCGCCACCACCTACCAGGACATGTAGTCCTATTTGCAGAAAACTTGGATGAATCAGAATTTGATTTAGAATGTCCATTAAAAGAATGCGACCATGGAAATGGTTGCAACATTGCTCGACGAGATTGTTGCTTCGCTGAACGTAAATCTGTTACATTCTTTGAAGAAGATACAGAGGACTTGCTTGCATCCTGGAGCAAAGACTCTAAGTCCTTTGGTAGGGGAAGGCCCATTTTCACAAACATGTCATCAGGTTTGTACAACTTAAAATCAAGCGGATTGGTCAAAGTTTCAGAATTGCTACAGGCATCTCGCACCTTCATGGAAAAAAATAATAATAAATAATTAGGTCTAAATCCAAATGCAATTATACAAAAGGAGCTTCATAATGTATGTCTAAAAGTAAGAACACTGGTAAGAATCCTCTCAATGAAGATTTGAGACTTTTGCCTCATCAATTGCCGCAACAAAGAGAATCAGCAGAAACAGATTCAATCAGGTTGTGGACAGATCTCAAATAAATATAATAGACATGTCAAAACAATTTGAAGCAAGAAAATGTATAGCCAGCGTACAGATAAAAACGTTAAATAAACTAGAGAGTCAAACTGCAGACCTTGTTTAATGAAGGTGAATCTGTTGCAATAGGTTCTTTTACATCAAAATTCACCCCTTCTTCCATGCTTGAAACATAACTCACTATACTTGTGGATGGTTTACTGTTAGAACAGCCCTCTGACTCCGCAATATTTTGTGGGTGGACAGGCCATGGGAGCTGAAGAACAGAACAAGCTTTTCTAACTGACTGCAGAAAACATTCATTTACATTTGTGTCTTTTTTACCTTTGTCTATACTTAAACTAGCAGAGTCATAACTGCCATCAAGAAGATCATTCAGCGGTGGATCATCCACAAGCTTTGTAAAATCATGAACATCTGATTTCAGCCCATATAGTGCTGTATAAATTTCACAAGGTCCATAAGTGATATGTATGCTAAGTGTAATGCAAACTACGGGGCACATAAGTAAAATCAATGAGAAGATTTATTATAAACAAATTATATACAAGTGGTTGTTTCTTAACTTATGTCATGGATAACAACTAATATAGTATAACAACTAACAGACTTGAGCAGGTAAACTCCTGCCAAATTGGAAACAAGGTCCATCTATGACCTATAGTGATGGAAGAAAAAGAAAATCAAAGAAAGCTAAAGAGGAATTGCCTTCACTATAGCACTTGTAAGAACTGAAATTGAGAATGCAACTCTCTTCCGTAAAGCTAGATATACTCAAAGATAACTCTTTCTTGACGAATAAAATAAAATAGGTGACGTTAAGAGAGTCGCACTCTATCTTTTCATGAGATAGGTAAACCGCTGCAATGTGGGGAGTTGCATACAGATGGTCATACCCATTAGAAATGCTATTCATGAAAGATAGGAAAACCAAATCATATCTTCACAAAAGATAACTACAACTCAAACTCAATAGAATTAGACCTGTCTTGATTTAGTTATACTTATCAGTTATCACTCAATTTTGGTCCTGAAACAATAATGACATAAAATTTCCTAACAAGAAACCAAGAATATCTACAACAGCAGCAATTTAAAACCTCTGCATTATCCAATGAATACACATGTATAGGCTCCTCAAAAGACCATATATACCAAATAAATGCAAGCTTTTGAGCATATTAATTAATAATTCATATGACATCATACCAAGAAAACTGCTCCCTGCTGCAGCTGAGCCATTTCCAGCATTTATAGAGAGTGAATCAAATTTTGTCTTCAATGACACTTTGAGATTTCTCTTATCACCCCGCTTGCTGCTTAGGCTACTCTTCTGTTTCAGCAATTGAGCTTTCTCTGTTTCT
>NW_019104496.1:1231512-1254614 GCF_001995035.1 Momordica charantia
AAGAAAAGAAAAACGATATCCTAACTGAATCACATAAATGCAGATATTGACCATTCTAGGTTTGCACAATGACTGATTTAGACTAGGAAAAGTCAAAAGGCCATAGTAGCACCAGTTTCACAATACATTAACTAAAGAAAATATTAAAAGAAAATGATTCCTTAACTTTAGAAAGAGAAAATATATAGTGCATAAGATTAAGTGAATGAAACATTACCAATTTGCAACCAAAATGAAAAACTCAGATATCTTCTTCTTTTCTAAATTTACAATGAATGAAATAATCACAAATCTTTCCCAAATATTTTCCTCTTACAAATTTACAATTTACGATAAATGAAAGAATCACAACATTCAAATAGATGCAGGAAGAAGAAAAAACCACAACCTGAACAACGAACCAATCTTAATTTGTTAAAACCGGGGGGTGTAGTTTTAATTTTTAAATTCTTTCTTACTTTTCTTGAGAACAGTACTTATATCATGGGTTTCTTTACTTCTAATTAGTAATTATAGCTAAATGTTCGTATTGTCTTTTACTTTACATTATTTTTTAATCAGATTTCTTGAACAAGGATCACTCTAACTCCTATCAATAAAAGTTATGATTTCCTATCTGAACATATTGGACTGTAAAAAAAACAAACTGTCATTTGGAATTTTAGATCTGAAAAGGATAATCTAAGCAATAACAAAAGATGAACATTAATAACATTAAATTGGGGACTAGTGTATATTACCATGAGAGCTGCACTTTTTAAGATACGATCCAAGCTTATCAGATGTATCTTTTACATCATCAGCTCCACTTAAGAATAAAGAATCTTCCAAACGAACTACACGTGGCCTCTTAGAACATAAACTACTACTACTACTCCTCGACACCTTTAATGATTTACGTTGCTGTACTCCTGGGCTTGAAGTGAACAAAAGACTTCTTTTGTTCCTACTTTCAAGATCTTCAGATGTGCCTTCACCATCCTTAGAAACTGCTCCATCAGGGATCTTATCCAAAGAAACAGAACCCACATCATTGATAGAGCTTGTCCCAGCTGGCATACCAACATTTATAGACCATTAGATCATTGAAGTATGGAAAGTGATGAAAGCAAAAATGACAGACAAGAAGATAATATGGCAGAGAGTCGTGTAAAATTATATAAAAGTTAACTCAGAGTGAAATCACATAGATTATGTGAGGCCAAAAGTACAACACTTAAAAAGTCTAAATAAAGCTAAGACTATGACAGTCCTTTCACAAGTGCAGTAGCCAGCTACCACTGCCATCCATCTACAGAAGTACGTTAAAAAAAAAAGATGTAATCTCTTCTTTAAGATTGACCAAATCCACCATATAGACCTTATTCCATGTTCAGAGTTCCAGCAGACGGTTGATCTAAACCGTCCTCCGAAAGCATAAGAAGAAATATATATATAATGTTTCTTCTTGTGCAAAAAGTTCGATGTTTCTGCTACCACATCCCAAGAGCATAATGTCCTTTTTATCGTACTTCTCTTTCAAAATAATAAAATACTAGACATATTTCATCAATAATGGAGAAACGCACGAGGATAAGACATCCTCACAAAACGCCTAGAGCTTACATAAACCACTTCAATTGGCGAAATCCACAGGAACACATTTATTGGAAGGAGTAGAACAGAAGTGGTGATATCTTCATGGGCCTACAGAAACTCATTGGTCTTCAACAATAATTGAACAGGTATTTTAAAAGTTATCCACACGTTTCATCCAATTACATACAACCAGTTAATCCAAAAGCAATGCGGAAAACTCTAAGCACTATAATGATTGCCATCTCTTTCATGAAACCCCAGCAGTCTCCAAATCACAGGTCGTGGCCAATTGGTAAGAACATGAAACCAGCTCCAAATCGAAAAGTAAACGGCAGTATTTCAGAAAAAAGTAAAGTTCTTTCACCTTTTTGACTACCGTACGAGCTAAAATGCTGAAATGAATAGCTTGGAGGGGCAGAAACGCGATCCGACTCGCACAACTCCACCTCCTCGATTGTTACCCCGGTTCTGACAGAGCCGTCTGGTCCCATGAGCTTCGGCGCCGCCACATCCACCGGATAAGTCAATTCTACAGCATCCATTACCGAACCCCTACCACAACCGAACTACGAACCGCAGACGATTCACTACAGCCGCCGCCAAACATCTTCAAGGACCCTAAAAGCCCCTCGAACGAAGACACCAATCTGTACACAGAGAAGACCATTTGAACATCCCACCAAACAGACTCGGATCAGAGAGTGAGTCCGGGAAAGTGAATTAGGTGCGAGAAAACGAAGGGAAAATGAGGAGAAACGGGAGTGTTGAGCATGTTGCGGCTAGAGTTGGAGAAATCAGAGTTTTTAGGGCACGAATTGGGAACAAAGTAACTATATATAGTTTTCGGGAAAATGTGTGTCATATTTGGAAACGGCCCGTCGACGGGGGAATATTCCGTTCCGTTCTCCGTCAAGAGGGTCGTCCGCGAATACCCACTTTGCGTGGAGATGGGGCTCGTTGTCTTTTACGGACCTTTACGTGGCATTATCCGTTAAATAATTAAATCAAAATATATAAATTATAAACAGATAAATTTGGCGTCCACCCAATTACCATTCGCCACGTATTGCTATCTCGTCGAGTAAATATACAAATATTCTAAATAAATCACACAGCGTCTCACTTTCTCACACATCTGTTCTAACCATTGTTCATTCAAAAAGAAAAAAAAGGGCTTTTGCAAATTTTTGAATTATAACCATTGTTTTCTTGTGTTTACATTTAAATAATATTAAATTTCTTAAATTATGAATTTAGTCCTAATTTGGTAAATCTTTTTCCTATAGCTCGTGATCAAGTTGAATTTAATTTTCCCTATTTTAACGATTTCAATTTCATCGATTTTAATTTCATCGTAAAAAAAACGATAAATAGTCATTATAACATTGTCAAATTTGACGAATCATTCACGTCATCATTGCATTTAATATGTGACAGATTTCATTTACGTCACAACGAGTTGGTTTGGATTTTTCATTGTAAAATTTATATTATGATTTACGCCAATTAAAAATAATATAGATTTCGTGAGATTTAAAGTAATTAAAAAAATAATTTGTTGATGTTCAATTAAATCTTAATAACGTGAGATTTAAAGTAAGTAAAAAATAATTTGTGATATTCAATAAACCTCAATAATGTGAGATTTGAAGTAAGTAAAAATTAATGGGTGATATTCAGTCAAACCTTAATAATCAATTGAAGTTAAATCCAACAATAACATTCTTGTTAAAATATTATTTAGATTTATATTTTGTTAGTCTTATTTATTAGATTGTCATAATATTTCCCCCGGAGAGTGACAACAAAAAAGTATTGAGATGATTAAAATAGGTAATAATATCGAAAAAATGATTATCTAGAAAAATAATCAAAATAACAAATCATGTTAATTCGAACACATCACAATTAATTAAGAAATGAAATAGTATCCTCTGAAGAAAGAAAAAAGAAAGAAAATAGTATATATATCTAGACCGGTATGCAATGAACATTATTCAGGACGCAGGCTAGTCCATTGGGCCCAATTGGGCCGGCCCGATAATCCATCGTGGCCCGGGACGATACGTCGTCGTTCCATGTCAACTAGTTCGGGAAATACGTATCTCCGACTCAGTCGTCTTCAACCGGCCACCTAGCGCTGCCGCTGTGTCGTTCCACATGACGAGCTTGTTCTGTATCTTGCCCTCTCTGCGTTCCCCAGCGAGTGCGATTACAAGGCGATTTACTTCGACTCACTGAGTCATGAAGTGCCAGAGCGTAGCGTGCATATGGTCAGGCACGCCTCTGTCCCACCGAGTCACCGCCAC
The DNA here is from genome assembly GCF_001995035.1 of Momordica charantia. The sequence continues at coordinate 1,235,400 of NW_019104496.1, forward strand.
CGCCGTGCTGAGCCAGCCTCCGACTCTCTACACCGGCGGATCCGATGGCTCAATCATCTGGTGGAACTTGTCCTTCACCGATTCCAGCACGGTAACTCGAGTAGCTAAACTCGGCGTTTCATTATAATCTTTTGGACGATCATCTATCCAAGCAGAATTAAGATTCATTAATTAGTTTAGATCAGCTAAAACACTGCATTTAATTTATTTGCTTCAGCATTGTGATTCCGCTTAGATTGGTCAGCTGTTGGTGCTATTTTTTGCGTAACGGACCAAGCATTTCGCCTAATTGCATTTGTTTATGATGATTGCCTTGTTAAACTTTCGTGCAATTCTTCTTCTTGTTAAACTTTGATTCTAAATCATGTTGCTGGATAATCACTTCCCATCTCGATAGGAAATTAAACCGGTTGCTGTATTGTGTGGCCATGCTGCGACTATAGCCGATTTTGGCATTTGTTACCCTGTTATCTCGGGGACTGGTAAGACAGATATTTCAAGTAATGCCAAGGTGAACTCCACTTCAGAAATTTGTGGTGCTCTAGTAAGTGCGTGTTCTGATGGTGTGCTGTGCATTTGGAGCAGGAAAAGTGGACATTGCAGGTGCAGAAGAAAACTACCTGCTTGGGTTGGGAGTCCCTCCATGGTCTGTACGATTCCGTCAAAACCAAGATATGTATGCATTGGATGCTGTTTTGTTGATGGTGCTCATTCGTCTGATCAACACTCAGTTGATCCCGCTGAAGGGAGTGAGGTTCCAGCTGATAGAGAATATCAGCAGAAAAAGCATTTCAAATGCTCTGTCGTTATTATTGATACATATACTCTTACCATTGTTGAAACTATTGTGCACGGAAACTTATCTATTGGCTCCTTGAGGTATATGACCATAATCTCACCATTAACCGGTGAGGGGAATCATTCAGCAGTTTTATTTGATTCATTTGGTCGGTTGCAGATTGTTTCAATATCTAAGGAACATGACCAAGATAAGCTGGACGAAGTGAGCTTGCACAATAGTTCACACGTGGATATTCCTCTTTGGGCTGAGGTATTGAGCGAGAGAGGTCAGGTTTTGTCAGTTGCGACCCAACGCAATGCCATAGCCTTTTTGTTACCTGATCGTTGTGTTTTTAAGCTTTTACTCAGTGGTCTCACAGTTGGAGAGGTTACTTTCACGGATAGTCTTTTTGGTGTTAATCAACTTACCTCTTCAATTCATGTTGCTGGAGCAATGTTTCTTGATGATGGAGATGAATTGAATATCATGTATAATCAGGCATGCCATGAAACATTTGTAGAGAAATTTGCTGTCTGGAATTCTGGAGGTCATGCAGTTGTCTATATGATATCATTTACAAATAAGATATTTGAATACAAACCTCTTTATGAGATTCCTGCATCTTCTTATTCCTCAGATATGAGACCATCGATATCTTTCATTATGCTGAATCAACATTTCATCCGCATCCAGTCACTTAGCTCTCAAATTGAAGAGCCTTTTCATTGGTCTCCTAATATCACAATATGGTCACTACAAGGGAAACACCATGTTCAAGGAAAGTCAAACCTAAAATGCAGAATGGTTGCTAAAGCTAGTTCATTGGCAGAATGGATAACAGATTCCACTTGTCATGGTGAATTCGAAGAGAAATATACTATAAGAGATGAGTTGAATTTGCAGGACTCATCTGATTCTAGTTCTGAAAGTGTAAATGATTTATATTTAGGTCACAGTAACAGTTTTGTACAGAAGGGACAAATAGTATCTTCTTCTATGGTTATTTCTGACAGTTTATCAACTCCTTATGCAGTTGTTTATGGCTACTTTAGTGGTGACATACAAATTTTAAAACTTGATTTACTCCAAGGGCTATCTTCTCATAGAGAAAGCCCACACTATGAAGTGGATCATCATGCACCAGAACTATATCTTTCAGGGCACACGGGACCTGTACTATGTCTGGCAGTTCATTGGATAGCAGGCAAAGGTAATAAACAAGTTCTATTATCTGGAAGTATGGATTGCACCCTTCGTATATGGGATCTGGAATTTGGGAATCTTATCATGGTAATGCACCACCACGTGGCTCCTGTGAGGCAGATAATTCTTCCTCCTGCTTATACCGACCATCCTTGGAGTGATTGTTTTCTTTCAGTTGGGGAGGATTCTTGTGTTGCACTTGCATCCTTAGAGACTTTACAGGTGGAGAGAATGTTTCCTGGAAATCGCAATTATCCTGAAAAGGTTGTGTGGGATGGTGTTAGAGGTTATATTGCATGTATGTGCAGTAACCATTCCAGTACATCGGATACTGTGGATATATTGTATATTTGGGATGTTAAGACAGGTGCTCGTGAACGGGTTATTCGTGGGCCAGCTTCTCATTCGATGTTTGATTATTTCTGTAAAGGAATTGGCAAGAATTTGTCTGGCTCTGTCCTGAATGAAAATACCTCTGCTTCATCTTTACTGTTTACAACAGTAGAAGATGGGAGTCTTTCTGATTCTGTTTCAAGCTGTAGGAAATCCACTGATACATTAAAGTCAATGGAAAATCTGACAAATAAGGTAGAATCACATACTTCAAATGGACATGCTAGAAGACGAAACACTTCTAAATCATTTCTAAACTCTCTCTATAATTCTAAGAGTGGAAGGCACCCTATCAAGTGCTCCTGTCCCTTCCCTGGAATTGCTACAATAAGCTTCGATCTTACATCATTAATGTCTTTCAATCAGAAGTCTAAGTTAATAGCAAATGGGAATAATTTTCAAGATACTGCCATTCTGAAGGATCAGGAAGCTAAGATGTCAAGTCCCAGGGATAAGAAAATGGAAAATCCTTTGGTCCAAGAAATTTCAACTGAATACGTTGAAAAACTTAATTGGATTAGTTCATATGAAGAATGTTTAATTCGGTTTAGCTTGTCCTTTTTGCATGTATGGGACGTTGACAGTGATCTTGACGACTTGCTAGTAACTGACATGAAGTTGAGAAAACCAGAGAGTTTTATTGTAGCTTCTGGTTTGCAGGGGGATAAAGGTTCACTAACAGTGACATTTCCTGGTTTGAAAGCTGTTCTTGAGGTAGTTTGGATAATCTGTGTTGAATAATGGGGCATTTTCACATTTTATTCCTTGCAATATTTCTTCTGACTCTTGAAATTTGATTTCAGCTTTGGAAGTCATCTGCAGAATTTTGTGCCATGAGGTCACTCATGATTCTGTCTCTTGCTCAACATATGATTAGCTTGTTTCACTCAGGTTCATCTGCCAGCAGGTTGGAAAATTACAGCATTAACTGGTCTAGTAATTTAATTTTTTATTAGTAGAAAGTGTACCTATGCAATTATTTTTATCTGCAGAAGTTTCCTGACCATCAGTTTTAGGGAAATTAACTAGTACTCTACCTTGTATATTTGGTACCTCGAAAGCACATGAGATCTCTAATATCTCAATTATGTGATCTCAAAGGCCTTTACCATTACGCCAAACTGTTGGAGTTCAAAGCTTTGAACTGTTATCTCACCAAACACTTTGCATTAGAATGAAAAATAATTCAAAATTCTAGCAATCAAACCACCATAGGTTGGCTTAGTGAGCGTGTGAAAAAGGTAAAATAGATGTTGGGAGAATGGTTACAAACCCATGGGTCCACCTACCTAGTATATAAATGTTCTTTTTGAGTCTTATAAGTTATAACTACCAAATATATTGTAAGGTCAGACAATTGTATTATGAGATTATTTGAGGTGCACGTAAGCGAACCTAAACACGCACAAATAAAAATAAAAATACTAACACAATAGTTTTATTGCAAAATGAACCCCACACTCCTAGAACTAATAAGTAAACTTATCTATTTTTCTCCTGGCATACATGAAATGGATCAGCGACCTTCCATTTTATTCGCAAAGCCATGGTTCCATGTAAAGATATGATTGGCAAAAAGCTGAAATTAGTCTAAATATTAAGTAAAAAAGTTAAATCCAGAAGCTATATATACACATATCTTTTCTTGACTATACAAGTTGTTTCTGCCTGGTCATGTATGTTGTAGATTGTGGTTTTAAAAAATTGTGTGTAAAGTGATATCCCTGCAATTCTCTCCTCTTGGTTTTAAACTTTTATTAGCTGACGTGAACCATCTAGATTTGTTGATTTTTCACTCTGATTTTCTTTCTTTGCTTGCAGTGCATTAGCAGCATTCTATATGAGAAATTTTGTGGACAAAGTTCCAGATATAAAGCCACCTTTACTTCAGGTACATCTTTGCTTATTTTTCTCAATTCATATCTTGACCTGATAAACTTAATGTAATTATCTATTTCATTCTTACGATTAGAAAAAGGTAATTTTGCGTGAAATTATGAAGGGTCCAAAAAGATGTTGGCTAATTTCTATTCCATTTTCATTTTGGTGAGGTGGTGACTGGCTTTTATATGTTTAATGGAGTCTCTCTTCCTAATGGGTTATTATTACATGTACCAAAACGTTATAATTATCTTCTGACTATGGTACAGCGATGTTTAGTTTATCTATATATTGTTTTTTTATCTTTTGTAAGAACTACAAGTGCTGAAATATGTGAAGCAATTCCATACAGAACTTTCTAAAGAAATTTTAGTAAGGAATAGCTTAGAAATAAACATAATCATAAACTGGTTTAAGGTTTAAAATATGACATTTTTTATTGCCTTGATGATGGAGGGTATGGGATATGGTGTACACAATGAAGTTAAAATTTTGAAATGTTTACACTGGCTATAGTATCAGTGACACTCTTAGTGTATTATGCGTATTTTCTTTGATGATAATAAACGATGGAGACATGCTTGTTGGGTTAAATGTTCCAAATGTAGCATCTGTCTCTGGCTTGTTCATAAGATTTGATGAATACAATGAAATTGGAATTTTGAGCTTATATTCCAACATTTCTATTCGTAATGTTTTTGATTTACTTGATTCTGATCTTTCTTTGTAGCAAAAATATGACCAACGAAGTTAAGATGCAAACATTAAGTTCCAATACTTAACAATATTGAACATTTTCCTTTTCATACATCAACGAAAAGTTGTCTCTCGTTCAAAAAATGTTCCAATACTTAATTGAATTATAAATAATGAAATTATTTGACCCGTAGTTTTTCAAAACAAAAAAAAAAAATAATTAAAGATTCTATCATGATTGTTCATATATTTTTCAGATTTTAGTGAGCTTCTGGCAAGATGAAAGTGAACATGTACGTATGGCTGCTCGCTCTTTGTTCCATTGTGCAGCTTCACGTGCAATTCCACTACCACTAAGAGGTCAAAGATCAACCGAGCACGGAAGTGTAAGCCCAATTGGAGCTAGTGATGATGAACATGAGTGTTCAAATGTGAATGAGAAATCTGATAACATATTATGTTCTGACTGCATTCCTAAAAGTGAAGAGGTTTCTCAGGTTGAGGAATTCAATACACGCATCTGGCTAGAATCTTATGAAATGCAAGATTGGATTTCTTGTGTTGGAGGAACGAGCCAAGATGCAATGACTTCTCATATAATAATTGCTGGAGCACTGGCCATTTGGTACCGTAGTCTTGTGAAGAAAAACCTTCCAATGCTGGTTGTCCATTCATTAGTGAAGTTGGTGAAGTCTATGAATGGGAAATACAGTTCTGCTGCAGCAGAGCTCCTTGCAGAAGGTATGGAGAGCACTTGGAAAACGTGTCTGGGGAATGAAATTCCTCATCTTATTGAAGATATACTACTCCAGCTGGAATATGTGAGTGGTCCATCTGCAAATCAGTTAGTTCAAAGTTCGGCCCTTCCAGTGGGTATCCGGGAGACTTTGGTTGAAGTTCTTCTCCCAAAAATAGCAATGGCTGATATACCTGGATTCTTGACTGTAATAGAAAGTCAAATTTGGTCTACTGCATCTGATTCACCTGTTCATCTGGTGTCACTTAAGACACTGATCAGGGTTGTGCGTGGTTGTCCTAGAAATCTGGCGCCATATCTTGACAAGGTTTGTTCTAAATTCTATACTATTAATTGCACTGAAACCACGATTTCTCATGCATTTTCATGAAAATTTGTATTTTCTGGATTAGTATGAAGGACCTTTATCAGCTCTGAGTTATTGTTTTGGTGACGTCTTAACCTGACCTGAATAACTTTAGTCACTTCTAAACATCAGTATCTATAGCCAAGTAAGTTCCATGTTCCCTTCAAGAAATAGACGAGCACTCCTGAGATAAGTGGTTGAAGAACACTATGAACGAATAAATCCTACTTTCAAAAGATAACAAAATTACTGAAACAGGAGAGCATGTGCATTCTTTTCTGGAGTGGGATGAGATGGCCTTATGAATTTTAATGTTAAATTAAATGGGGGAATTTGGTTATTACAGGTTGTAATCTAAAGTCAGTGTACTTTCTTTGAACTTTTGAGAAACGAAACCTAACTAATTTTCGTTCCATAATTATTGCCTTTGAGATCTCATTTCATTTAACATTGCAGGCAGTTAACTTCATTTTACAAATCATGGAGCCCAGCAACTCAGTCATGCGCAAAATATGTTATCAGAGCTCAATGGCTGCTCTAAAGGAAGTGGTGCATGTCTTTCCCATGGTATCATTAAATGATTCATGGACCAGATTGGCAGTTGGTGATGTTATTGGAGAGATCAACAGTGCTAACATTCGCGTGTATGATCTACAAAGGTCAGAGCTAATAATTTTGTTACTGGGTTTGGTTTGGCAGTTTATTTTGGACAGTCATGTAGGCCTGCATCATACATGCCTTTTACTACCAACTATTTGATTTTATCATTATTTCAAGGATACGTTATGAGAAAAGATGAAAGCACTTTCTTGTTTGCATTTTTCGGTAATTGCAGCCTACAAGATTACAAAGCTGATGGAATCATCTGGAAAAGACTAAAAAGGGACACAATGATGAACAAAAGTTTCTATAATAAATCTAATACACTCCTAAACCATAAATGTAGGTGTAGTTTTGACACGATATTCAAGACTCTTTAATATTGTGTCAAAACTATACCAATTAAGACCATACCAAGTATCTCGTCAGTAGTCATAAAAATTTCCCATCTGCTGGAAGCCTTATAACTAATGCTCAAACCAAGTGGTTTAACCACATGTTTTCTTTTATCACATTATTTTTCAATAACAAGAATATAAAGTCTTGATGTAAGAATAATTAGAGTTATATTATCTAGTGGTCTGCATGCTTACACCTTCTAGTAATAAAACATGGGAACAATTGATCTTGTCAACTTAATTTATAAAAGTAGGCAGTAGTTGTCAACTTAACAGTTTGGAGAAATAAAAGAAAATAGCTCGACTCTAACAAGCAGAAACTATACAATTTTCTGCCTAATAACTGGCAATCGCCCCTAAAAGACAGCAATATTCCTATACCTCTGGAGAATTTTATAGAAACGCATTAAGAAGGCAGAAGAGGAGCGATTGGGTCTAGATTGAGGAGGCAACCTCAGTTCAGCTAGACTTTTACATTTTGATAGCCAGATGTTACCCTTTGATCGAGCCTCACCTATTCAATTTTATGCACTGCTTTTTATAGAGTCAGACAATTAATATTTCTAACAATCAACATTAAATCAAATTTGATTTATAAACAAATGTCTAAATTACAAAAATGTTGTGAGGATTAACTTTGCAAAACAATGTCTTGATTAAAAGAGATGTTCTGTGAATAGCCTTTTCCATGACAAATGTGAGGTTAAAATTGGAAAATACTTTGTTTATCAACTTTCCCATCCAGAGAAAGTTAACGGGTTTGGTGATGCAAGTTTATGAGGGTGTATGCTAGGTATCCAGCAATGAGACACACTCCTTTCATCCTGAAAAAATATGGTAACCTTATATTCGAATGGAACATACCATTTAAACAAGTGCAATGTTAAGGAGGTCGACAAAAACTAATTTGAGGTGTCACAAGTAAAGGTCTCTCTTGGAAGTAGCTAAAATCTGATTTGTTATTCTTGTATTTTATTATTGATTGCACCACTATGACATTATTTGTTTTAGTATTTCAGATGAATAATAAATGATTGATACCAGGAAAAAAAAAATGCTTGGTAATAAAACTCTGTTTCTTATCATGGAAAATATAACATTTTTATTGCCTATTGCATGATATGGTAATTGACAAGGTTCCTTTGGAACTAAGACATTGTTTTGCATCTTATGATTGTTCGTTCTTTTTGCCCCCAAGGGATAGCCCGGTTAGTAAAGGCTTGGACTTGTGGTCTCTTGGTCATACTGGCTTAGAGGTCAAGTTTGAACCTTTTGGTGAGCTTAATACCAAAAATCCTTGATGTCTCTCGGATCCGGGCCTTGGGGTGGATGCGGGTGCCCCTGGGTATAGGGGAGCAAAACTCCCACTCCCAATTATAAAAAAAGAAAGAAATGATTGTTTGTTCTTTTTCTTTTTGGAGGTTATCAAGGAGTTGAGATCACCTGAATGTATTATCCTTTTTTTTTCTTTTCCGGAAACAGTGTTACAAAGATTAAGGTTTTGGATGCAAGTGGACCTCCTGGACTTCCAAGCTTGCTTGCAGCAGGGTCAGAAATGGCTGTAAGGACCTCAATATCAGCTTTGAGCTTTTCCCCTGATGGAGAGGTATGTGTTACTGTTCCATAGTAATAGATTAATAATCCTCTGGAGTCTCGATATCGTTGTGGAAAATAAAATTTATTCCTATGACTGACTGACGATCTTCTCCATTGATCCTTGTATAATTTTGGATAAGAGAATTTTCAATTTTGTTAGTTACGCCTGTCAAGTGTTTATAATTTGAAATCTGATCCTTATCAAGTCCCTATGAGAAATAAGGATTGGGACTAGTTTTTCTTAGATACCTTCAGTTTTGTTAGTTACCCGTGTCAAGTGTTTATAATTTGAAATCCGATCCTTCAAGTCCCAACGAAAAATAAGGATTGGGACTAGCTTTTCTTCTATCTTTGCTCGAAAGTCAGTTTTGTGTGTGGAACAACCCTACATATTCAAGTTTGATTGCAAAGTCTTCTGTGTCAATTTCGATAAGACAGGTAATCTTATTAGATTGCAGTAAAGAAGCGCATCATACTAATTGTGGATTAAGTTTGACGTAGGCAGCCGTTCATGTTTAGTATAGTATAAACTGACGGATATGTTTTCTTCACTACTGAAGTCGGGTTAGCAAACATATAAGCTTGAGCTTAATTTACTGGTTAATAATAACATGCCCTTTCCATAAACTTATTAGATTGGCGATAGTTGTATAACGGAGTACTTTATGATTCCAAGTTGAAGTGTTGTAGAGGTTTTACTTTCAAGATGGTTTGATGATTTTTAGGCAGAAACAGGACAATTTATTGGAAACTAATTTTTGTGTTTTGAAGGATTCACAGAGGTTATGAAGGCAATGATACCTCTTAAAAGAGATGTGATAGATAAATGAATTAACAAGGCAAGAGGCTGCCAAAATAAAACAAGTCGGAAAAAAATATTCGTATTTGGTAGAAATCATAGCTGTAAGAAATTACCAAAGTGCCTATCACCATCCATACCCGAGATCTTCAAATATCATCAAGGAACTGATGGAGTACTGCTCACCACCTAAATTTGATAGGCAGTTGGAAATGGCTAACTAATGCATGTCATATTGCTTCACTTTTTCTTTATAACATTTGGTTCTCCACTGTTAGAGTGTGCTTGTTAAAGTTGTTCAATTGTATGAATTTCAGGGGGTGGTTGCCTTTTCTGAGCATGGCTTAATGATACGATGGTGGTCATTGGGATCTGTATGGTGGGAGAAACTAAGCCGCAACTTTGTTCCTGTTCAATGCACCAAAGCGATATTTGTTCCTCCATGGGAGGGATTCTCGCCTAATTCTTCAAGGTTAAGTATAATGGCGAGTGCAATGGAAGGTGATAGGCAAGTGGATGTGCAGGTAATTTCTTCCCTTTGGTGATACGCAAATAAAATCTATATTCCTACATTCAATTTCTTTTTACCTCAGGTTTAATGGAATTTAAAGTATTTCTTGAGTTTTGTATGGTTTTTTAATATTACATTTTTATAGCAATCTGGGTCAATGATACATTGGGAAGTACACTAACTCTTCATGCAAATTACTGGAGATTGTGGAATTTTATTTCTACGTTGGCAAACACCTCTTTTTATTGGTTATTTTCCTGGCTGGTTAATCCCACATTCTTTGCTAAAATGTAGGATGGTTTTGGTCCCCTCTGCTATATGTAATAGATCTGTTTGGTTCTTTAAAATTGCTATTTTTCAGCATTGTATGTCTATGTTTTGAAATACCAAGCACCATAAGATGACTAGATTTCCTTTCACAGGACAATGTAAGGGGTTTGAGTCATGCCGACATTTTGAAGATTTTGATTCATAGTCTTGATCTTTCTTATCGGCTTGAATGGACTGAAGAACGGAAAGTAAAACTCAGAAGGCATGGCAACGAGTTGGGAACTTTTCAAATATAAGCATACTTTTGTGCAAATTCAATTGGCATTGGCGAGGCCTTTCAAGAAACATCCTTGGATATTCAGACTAGGAAGTGTCTTAGAACCATCATGAACTTCCCGGTTGCAGTCCTCATGCTTTGTTTATCAATATCTCAAAGCTTTTGCGCTGTGGTTCTGAATCGCCCGATTAAGTCGCCCGACTCGCAACATTAAGAATTTAAAAAGGCATCTTCTTGTGGCTTTCCCAGAAGAGGATACATCTTCACTTGGTGTTGTTGCTTTGTGGGAGGAATGAAAGTAAATAATCTGATATGCGTATATATTTTTGGTATTGTCAAATAATCCATTACATCATCATTCACAACGATTTCGATATTTTTCTTCTCATGAGTTTGAGGTCTCAAGCTCGGCCGTCGTCGAGTCAACCACGGTAGTAAGTGCCATCTTTGCATAGATTTAGTTTGCTTGTATTTCATTTAATTTTTGTAGGTTTTATCAGTTTGTTTAGAGAAGTTGCATATAATGATCTCTTGTTTTTTTATGTGAAACCCAAGCCCGTATCATTTCAGATAGGAGTTTGCTTCAGTCGTGTTGGGTAGATTGTAGATGCTATACGCACAATTCTTGTTATATTATTTATTCATTTTTAGAACTGATCTTGATGTTTCTCTTTGTTTTGTTTTCCATTTTATTTTTTGGAACACAACACTCGGTGGAGACAGATTGCAAGTCTTGCTGCATTTTCTTCCATTTTTTGGATTTGTAATACCGACTAATTTATATGTTGAATAATCTGAATTCATATTCTAGAATGTAGATTAAAATGTTGGAACTAATTAAATTAAGTACAACAATGTCATATGATTTCAAGATGGCTCTTAAATCTTCTTTGTAAATATTAATTTTGTTCGGAGCGATCCGAAAATTTGTTTCTTACTTTTAGATGAAACGCTGAAAGATTCATCATTCACTTTGGCTTCTCCAGTGCCATAGGAGAAGAAAGATTCATCATTGTTTGATACAAATACATACAGAAAAAAGTTCAATGCAAATGGAGAAGGGAAAGATTATAATTATATTGTTCTAAATGCCAGAAAGGAACTGCAATTGCTTGAGGAGAGGGCTTAGAGTCTCCATTAATTTTTCAGATGGATGGTTGTGAATCCCTTCATATGTTGTCACCACTATGGTTGGATCCTTTGAGTGCCTTTGAATTTGTTTCTTAACGTTGCATGTATGATGTGTACACCGGTAATAGCTCCTAAAACAAATCAAACAAAAGAAAAAGAAACCCACTTTCCAAAGTGAGAATTTAAACAAGTTTTTTTTAACATGTTAACTCATATTAAGTTATTAGTATACATCAATTTAGTAGACACAATAACAAATTTTACCTTTCTTTTCGTGTTTTTCTTCCATCAACTTATAAGGAAAGAAATTATACACACACGCATGATTTGAGTAATCAACATAATTATCTATTACTTGTCAATTTAAGTGTAGTTCAACTCTCACGTTCAACTCAACAACATTAAAAAAAAAAGCTCGCGGATTGATGCCCACATTCTCAAATAACATGCATCTTTGAACCACTTTCATTTCTTTTTTCCCCCTTTCGTCAACTTATATTAGTGTTTGGGCACTCCATTTTCTCTTCACAAATCTGAAGACTGAGACAAAATGACAACAAACAAAACAAAAACATATACATGTACCTGGGATGTGTGCTATGTTTGACAGCCTTCTGACCATATTTCCTCCATCTGTAGCCATCATCAAGAACATCCTCAGCACTCCTTGTCTGGAAAGCAATCCTAGGCACTACTGCACTGCTACTTCTTTTGCCCATCATCATTTTCCCTTTGTTTTTCCCTCCATTATTACCCTCATCTCTTCTTCCAGCTCCACCATCAAAATCCCCCATTTTTATCCCCTCACTTCCACTTGCCTTCTCCATCTCCAAACTCAAAGACGAACCACAGAGCAGCCCTTCCCAGTCAATTTCATCACAGCTTTGGCTGAGAGGAAGAAGCTGTGTGTGTGTAATATCACCATTGGTGGGTGCACTCAGCAGCTGTGAAATATTGTCACCATCCATTACCATTAGGGTTCTACCAGAAAAAAAATGGAAAACTCAGATTCAAAACTTTATATATATGTTTACACAGAGAGTTAGAGAAAGGTGTTCTTTTGGGGTGGGGCAGTTGAACAGAATTAGTAGGTAAGTGTTTGTTGGGTTTAACATAGTTTCAAGCTATGTTTTTGGCTCAGTTAATTTTTTTTTCTCTCTCTCTTCTTCCGGATATTACTAAAATATTAAATATAATCTATCAGGTTAAACTTTAATTTAGTTTAACATGACAATAGGTATATGTTCAAACTTTTGTAATTACTGTTATTTCCTTCTCAACACACTCGCTTGTTGAAAAAGTTATTAAATCTAGTCGTCAAAATATTGATTATCTCCCTAATAATTATTGGAAGCAAAGTTCGAAATCTAAATTTTAATTTCTCTCTCATACATTTAATGGCATATAGAATTGACTATCACATTTTTTTTAAAGATACGAGATAATTCATTGAAAAGTATGTGAGGAACGTACAAAAGAGAGGCGATATGAAAGCACTCTAATTAAGTGATATGGTAAAAATATCATAATCACAAAAAGGAGAAATCTTGGAGGACCTCAAAGATGAGTGAACGGCAAATCACCGTAAGAGAATATTCAGTTGTTTCACTCCAACCAAATGTACCATAAAAGCGAGTTCACTATAGAATACCAAAAGGTAGCCTAATATTCGGCTATCACAATATTGTTTCCAGCCCTTTCAAATATTTCCTCCAATTGGTAAGCCTGGTGCAAATTTTCAAATCCACGAATAATAAAAGTATATTAATACAAGATTTAAATAAACTATAGTGTGTCAATTTAAAATTTAAAATTTTCACGGTAGTTTAAATATCTCGTTTTATAGATCAATCCGAGCATAACTTTAAGTGGATAAGAAACTTCAATACCATCTCAAATAGTAGATATATAGTTCGATTAAAAAAAAATCACTTTTTTATATGTGATGGCTTGTGATAGAGAGATGTTGATGATGTTGTTAAACGGCCTGAAGGGGAGAAATGGGGGGTTGTGGTAGTTTGGAAAAAAATTAAATTGGTTTCAAATTGTCACAAGTAATTAATTAAAGCAACTTTATGGGATATTCATCTTAAGAATATGGTTAGAGTCAAAGCCCATGTTTCTTTTAACATCTAATCCAATTATTATTACCCCACTACCTCTTCATTTAATTAATTTCAATTCATACCATTAAAATTTCATGCTTTTAATGCACAACTTGATTTTTTTTTCCTTTTTATTTTGATTTGCATGTCGCATCATATGTTATTTTGTCTATGTTCATTATTTTCTTCTTTAAAAGAAAACTAGCAAACATAGTTTTAATATTATTTTGTTAGTCATTTTGTTAAAAAAATTTTAAGATTAAATATTATTTTTTGTCCCGAACTTTCAGAACTATTTTTTATTTTAGTATCTTTAAACTTTCAAAATTTTTATTTCGATGTTTTGAATTACTTACCCGTTTATTTTATTTTAATTACTTTTAACAAATTGGATAGGATGGTTTTCGAGTATATATTTATCATTTCCCTTATAATATAACACAACGTTTATTATTACTATTCTATCGCACAAACATTATTTTGGAAAAAGACTTTAATATCATTTAATAAAATAGTGCGGATTCACGGTAGTATGATATTATTTATTTTAATTAGATTATATATAAGTCCACCTATATGACTTTATTTTTCGAATATACCAATAATAATAATAATAAATAAATAAACCTCCCACTTTTAATCAATGGGTCTCTTTAGTTGCACCAGTAACAACTAATATATTTCTCCACACAAAAGGTCAATGTACCGCGACACATCTTAGGTTGAATAATATAATCTAATAACTATTTATTTTTTGTTTTCTATTTTCTTAAACTATATGTTTTTTTTTTACAATTTCATTGTTTAGGACCTTGAGATCTCAAGTTCGAATCTAGTTATAGAAATCGGGTAGCGTATGCCACACGATATCAATTAAAAAAAAAAGTTTTTCACCCCTCTTGATAACATATTTGAATTCTGAACTAGATTTTAAAAACAAAACTACTCTTTATTTTTTAAAAAATTTGATCTAGATTTTGAAAAATAATTTTAAAAACTTATATTGCAAACTAAATAACTCGTAGATGAAAGATGAAAGTAATTTTTCCAAACTTAATTTTTAAAAATAAAAAACGAAATAGTTATCCAAGAGAGAAAGTAAAAGTAATAGTAATGATGATTTAGCCTTGTAATGCATAAAATTATCCTCAATGAATTATTATTGTTAAGAAAAACTGACCCAAAATCATAATGTTGGTCAATTGCAAGACCCAAAACCAGATTCGTCTCCACCATAAAATCCATCATGAAATCTCATTTGAATGTTAATTCGGTATTGTTATACTAAATATCTGCAAGTTTCTATCAAATCAAATTTATCAATAATTACACACCACTTAATAATATGTTAAAGTGCATGTGCAACCAACTTCTTATCCTCCCTCGCATTTCTTTTTTCTTTTGAAATAAAACTTTTATGTTCTCACATTAATAAAATTAATATAGCTATGACATTTCGAAGCAAGAATCATAATAGGGATTATACTCTCTATCCTCAATCTTACGAACATTTTTCATATCTCACTCTTCGACTTTATAATTAGTGACATTGGTCAATTACTGTCAGACTACACTCATGTATGCCATTTGAGATTGATGAATATAATAAAGATAGAATTTTTTTTCATCTACCTCCGATTTGAGTAACTCGATTCATTTTCAATGGGCGTTACATTTTTGTCAAATCCTTAATCCCTTTGAGTGTGAACTTGTATGAAATTTACTCTTCAATTAATTAATAATGAGTTAATAACGTTAATTGCTTGTCCTTAATCCCACCATTTGAGGTCAAGAAATGGTAGGAAATTAAAGTCCTTACCTTTGAATATATATCCCATTTCCTCATTTTTGTTCAACTCAAAAACTAAAAAAAGATCTAACCATTTTCATTGCTTTAAATTTACGATCCAAAATACACAAATAATCTAACTAAACCCTGATCATCAATTGCTCTTTTCTGATGAACGAGTTTTACAATTTCGAATTCACATTATATAAAAACGAACAATATTATCTCTTTGAAGAACCAAAAAAAAAAAAAAAGAGAACTTTGTTTGTCATCCAAAAAGCAAATAATCCTCCAACCCAGGAAACAGATCTTGAGTGGAGATTCCGAAGGGCAGATTGATGAGAACATCGCCGCCGGCGAGGCCCTCCGGCGGGTGTTCTTCAAATTCAAAGGACGCTGCAGAAGTAGAATTGTTGGGTGAGGAGGAGGAGAGAGGAATGTTGTTGTTTTGCGGCGGCGGAAACTTCTTACGGGTGGTGCCGGCGAGGGCGTTCCGGCGAGTTGGCTCGGAGTGGTTGTGCTCCGCCGTGTAGGTGACGAGGAAAACGTCGGGATCGGAGAGGCTCCGTTCAACTTGCTTTCTGGCGGAGCAGCCTTTGGAGGAGCTGCATCTGTAGTAGCTTCTTGGATATGGCGACCCTTTTATTGGTTTCTGTCCATATTTTCTCCATCCCCATGAATCTGAGCATACGCTATCCGCTCTCACCTCTTTCACAACTCTATTCTGCTTGCTTTTCTTGCTGAAACACAAAAAAACCGACTCAATTTTAACTTTAAACTTGTAGTTTCTTTGACCTAGATAAAATTTTTCTTTATATTAACTCGAAATCGATGGTATATATGGCTTTGTTAGTTGAATCTCTATAACGGAGAGATGTCGACGGCCACTCAAAGTGGAGAAATTGACATTATCACAGTTTTAAAATAGTTGGGAAAATTCTCGATTTCCCGGATGAAAATTTTTAGTCGGGAAAAGTCACTCCCAACGTTTTTAAGGCTTTTTCCAACATTTTAAGATATTAAGAAAAATCATATTTCTTGTAGTGGTAAACGCTTGCGAGGCTCACCTCCGAGTGGGAGGGAGAGGGGAAAGCCCCAGCTATATGCCCTACGGGACTCGAATTGGAGATAGGGTAATCCCCATTCAGTCACAAGTCCACTACTCTACCACTGTCGGTGGTATTTAATATGAGATGAAATTAGAAAATTGCTTATGAATCAACCCATAAATCATATACAATTCACCTAATAAAGCACCTTAACTTCATGTTACAAACACCTAAATCCAATCATGAAAATATTTGAATCTTGTAGTTAAAACCTTCAGACTTAATTAATGGCAAGATGCGTTTAAATCTTATAGTTAAAATACCCAACACAATTTGAAGAACTACGATCAACGAAATTCATTGTAACTAGCATGAATATAGCTCAACCGATTAAGACATTACACGTTATAATCAATTAATCAATTAATCAATTAAGGATTTTAATTGAATCACTTGAGGATTGAATCATGAAAGTAATTGGAGGGTAAAGATTGAATTTTTTTAAAAAGAAAAACAAAAACCATATTTGAACGGAAATTTGAAGAGTACCCACCTTTGTTTCTGTTTAGTTGGTACGATTTGCTTCTTGTGATGAAGCTTTTCTGGCTCCTTGAGCTCTCTCAGAAGATCAGAAATGGAGGCAGAATTGTTGGGATGAGGAATCAACGGATGCAACACTGGGTAAATCGAACAACTCCCAACTCCTTCTTCAAATTCAATATTATTTGAAGAACTACAAGTTGCTGTGGTTTCAGGATAAACACAAGAAAAACCATCTTCCTCGCTCAGAAAAGAATAGAAATCAGGATCTTCCATCAGAGTTGAAAAACTTGGTCTGCTGCTGCATCCATTTACAATAGCTTGCAAATCCCAGTCCTCCATGGATGCAAAAATATATATCACAACCAAAAATTCAGAAGATTATTGAAGAAGAAGAAGCTGAATCTGAGGGGGCTGACTTTGAAAAGTTTGGAGCTTTTAATTTGGGAAATTAAATTTGGCCAAAACTCGTGTGTTTAAATAATTGAAGAAATGGGATGTTGTGATGTTTGTGAAAGCTGTCGTTTGGAGCTGGCTTTTGTCTTGCTGTTCTTTAATCTGTATTTCCATTGACTTTGTGAAATGTCAACGGGTTTAAAAACTGGTTTTTATTCATTTCTAAATAGTTTAATGTGTGAAGAGAAGAGAAATGATTTGTTTATTTATTTATTTTAATAATCTTAATATAGTCTTGTGTTATTTTCAAAACTTTTTTTTTTATTTTTTTATGAGTGGACATATAGTTGTTATGGACCCTTTTGATGATTCTAATTGTCCATGTTAGCAAGCTTTCTCCTTAAATACCCTCAATTAATGGCTTTGAAAATATGTGTGTCGTCATATTTTATTTTCTTTTCACCAACCTACAATTTTCAAGGGAGAGTAATAATTTAATTGGGTGATAAATATTTTTCAAGGTTACTATCATTCTCTGTTAATTAATTAATGATGTTTTAATTGTTAATTAACGATCCCTACCAATTAATTTTGAGTTGAAATTTATGAATATTGATATGGATATCAGAATAACCTAACACTTTCAAACGAGCATCCGATAAAAAAATATTGGGATCTGGTCAAGATTGATGAAACCAAAAGAGAAGAGTAATCTACTTATGGTATAAACCTTGTTGGGTCACATGATCTTTCAAATATGTGATCCTTAACTCGCCCTTTCAAATACTCGTAGAGATGGACTCATGAATCTTGATATAGTATCAGAGTCTAATAAGCTCAAATGAACCTCCGAACAAAAAATGAGATCTGACCCAAGAGTTGCGAGCCCAAAAGAGCTACTATCCTCAGGGGCATGTTAAGTATCCACATTGAAATTGAAAAGATAAGAACCTAACAAAAGTTTATAATATATATTGACTACCCATCTTATTGCTAATGGTTTTGAGATAGAATCTTATAAATAGTCATATTAATATCTTAGGTAGGTGATCACGTCATAAAGTTTTGGATTTATTCCTCTAAAGTCCTAATTTTTTCCATTCATGCTCTAAGCCACTAGAATAAACCTTTAGTGGTTCAACGGTATCGGTCTCTATTAAATCCCTACTCGATCTACAAACTAAAGTTAAAATATAGACGAGGTTAGGGGTTTTCCAAATATAAGCTTGTCTATAACACGAGACCAAGTACATGGACAATTAATACAAGTCATTATAGTAAAAATAACATTTCAAAAAGGTTGGAACTTAAGGATTTTACTTCTCAAAACTATATATATATATATATATATATCATCACACCACTCGAACTTAAAAATTTAATAAATTGATAGATCAATATACTTTTATCAACATATTCATAATTCCCTTTGTATCGACATCGACTAATATCAAAAATCCGATCGTATCGGTCCATGAACAATAATAGATCTCAAAAGTGGACGTGAGAGGGAGAGAGATCAACATCATATAGGTTGCTCCCCTCCCTCCCTTTGCCCTTTGCCCTTTCCCACGCTTTGCTCCCATTACCTATATATGTATGTATAGTTCCAATCTTTGGCATTGCTTTCCGACTTTCCTTACTTTTTCAGTCAAAAAAATCCACTGCCTAATCCCAAATCTATTATCAAGAAGCTT
>NW_019104496.1:1255324-1266752 GCF_001995035.1 Momordica charantia
ATAAAGATGAAAAGGGAAGAATTTGGGACCAAATTGGCACTCAGAATCATATTATAATATAATTTTTATTGTGTAGGGTTGCATAATTCATATAGTATGGGCCATTAGGGAGTGACGTTAATAGAGAATTTTGAAGGGGTGTGGTATTTTCACACGCGGAATGGGCAACTTGGGACAAACGGTGGGTTTGAAATGGTCTTCATTTGGCTTCTTTCATATATTGTTTCTTTCTGTGTAAGTATTTTAAATGATGTTATTTGACATTTAATTTATATTCATATTGAAGGGGACGTTTCTTTTCTTTAACTATATAAAAATTTACGCCTATTGATACGGATTACTTCAACTTGTATGATATATATATGTAAACTTAAATTTAGAAGGATTGTTTGCCAGTAATTTTAGATATTGGAATATAAAAAAAATTAATATTTGCCTAAAAAAAATGTTAATTCCTATTGGTAATATTCTTCAACAATTCCATTTTTTGTAGGTGTATTTTAATGAGAAAACACAGTAAACAAATGCTATAAATGAGTATATTTGTTGTAGCAAAAGAATTGAATTGAGAAGAGTGGTTAGATGTTTGATCTAACGTTACAGGAACTATTTTAAATAATGGAATTAAATAGTTTTCTTAACTGTTCTAGTGTCATGTTTATTTACAAAAAGATCAACAAAAACTTCTTACCTCTGAAGAATGAGTCGATGTCTTTAACTCTTCGATTACATTCATGTTGGCGAATATATATATTATTATGCGATTATATATCAAAAAATTAGCTTTAATATAAAAATGGATGGTTTTACAATGCTATAAGAAAAAGGTACAATTTCATAAATTTTGTGAAATGGGCTATTGGATTCCGGCCCATGGGCTTTGCTATCTCTTCCCATTATCTCCTAACGTGTAATTCAACTCCTACGAAGAAGGCCTTTGGGCCCGATTGCGGCCCTTCCACCAAAGGAAAGTTTTAATTTTATAGAAAGTAACTAAAACTTGCGTTTCATTTCCACGAACAGAGTTTGATTATAATTCATAGGGTATTTTACATAATCTATTATTTATTATTATTTTACCAAGATGAACTAATATCTACTATTTTTTCTAATACCTTCCATTTAATATGACGTCAACATGCCAACTGTGTTAGTGTTGAGTCTTTTGGTTTGCTTTCACATCCCATCAAAATTTCAAGTTTATTGATTAATTGAAAATTTTTAAAGTTTATGAATTAAATAGACACCATCATCAAAATTTAACGGCAAAATTCTTTTTAAGAATGTAGCACTACATGCATTGCTTTTGAATGTATTTAAGATCGTAATCATATTTTTTTTTTTCGGCTTAAATTTCATTTTATGATCTGACAAACTTTTAAGATTTTACTATTTCTTGTCATTAAATTTTTAGGTTTACTCTGTTTTGGTCATTTAACTTAAAAAGAAAAAAAATTATTCACTTTCATTCTCATCTTTATTTTGCTTTTAACAATGAGTAGTAGACGTTCATATATATTGGAATCACACAGGTCGCTCAAATGAATTTTTTTTTTTAAATTTATATCGGAAGGATTTTGAACCTTCAACCTTTAGCATTTTTTTTTTTATGTTAAAATACTATTTTCGTCCTTATACTTTTAATTTTAGTCTCTCTACTTTTAAGATGTTATTTTGATCTAGATAAACTTTTGTTCGTTTTAGTCACTAAAGTTTTAAAATGTTCATTTTTGCCATGTTTTTAAAAAGTGAATTTTTGTTTTTATTTACAAAATTTTAACAAAAATTTTATACAAAACGAAAAATCATTTAAAAGTACGACTATATTTTAAAAAATATATTGAGTGTAGTGTCATATTTAAATCATAATCGGAAAAATGAGATAAAACAATATAATTAAAGGATTAAAGTAATCATTTTTTTTAAATACAAGGAAAAAAAACTTTTAAAAAATATAGAAATCAAAGTGAACAAAATCGAAAATATACCAAAAAATATATATATATATTTTTTAAACCTAATTTCTATTTATTATTATTATTATTTTATTTTTTGAGTGATCTATGCTAAAAAAGGCAATGTAATGAAGAGGAAGGCGTGTTTCATGTTTTTTGAAGCCCACGGGACTACAGCGCGCCAACACGAGTCAACCGCAGAGACAACACAGCCGAGCTCCACTCCACACAGCTCTTCCCTTTGCCGTTTCCAGTTTCCATGGCTGTGCCCGCCCCCTTCTTCGCCTCTCCGGCCACCGCCGCCGCCACTCCCTCCCACCAATCCCTTTCCCTTTCCATGTTTCCCCGTACCTTCCCCAGAAGAAAGTTCGCTCTTTCATCCTCCTCTTCGCCACCGGCCATCCGGGTCACCTCCGCCGCAGCTGCGGAGCCCACCACCGCCCTCCAATCTGGTCCCGCCGCGGCATCCGATTCTCGGTCTAAAGCCCTTCCGTTTCGGGTTGGACATGGGTTCGATCTTCATAGGCTGGAGCCTGGATATCCTTTGATTATTGGGGGAATTAATATTCCCCACGAGAGAGGCTGCGAGGCTCATTCTGATGGTAATTGCTCTTACCCCACTTCAGGGTTGTTTAATTTGTCCCTTTTGCTATGAACTTTGTTGTGTGGTTGTTTTGATTCTTTGAATAATTCGCTCAGTTTTGTTGTTCTTTTTCCCTAGATTATTAATCATTGCACAGTCAGAGTGCTCTACTAGGGCTTAATTGGCCGTTGTTGATTGCAGTAATGACCAGGGTCAGAGACTCAGAGCTACAAATTTAAAATTCATTTTGACTTTTTATATATATAATTTTTAAAATTTTTTTTAGTATTGAGGTAAACAAGAGGGAAAACTTTAACATCTTAATTTTCTTCTGCCCCTAGATATGACATCATTGGGTGTTTTGTCCTAATGTTGGTGTTGGGACTTGGATTTCACTGTTTTTATAGTCTACTATTGTCTGAGAGATTTTGCATCTTTTGGAGTGAAGGGGATATAGTCATTTAAGCCAAGTGCCTGCACATGCCCAATTGAATGGAGATTCCATCTTAAGAAGTAACCTTATTGTCAAATGATCAAAATTTTGGTTTCTGAGTCTATTCTTTCAATATAAAAGTGTTCTGAATTCCTCGTCAAATTTTGAAGAGTAGTTTGATTCTTTTTCGGATTGTTCATTTTAGGGGATGTTCTACTTCACTGCGTGGTTGATGCAATTTTGGGTGCTTTGGGGCTTCCTGACATTGGACAGATCTTTCCAGATTCAGATCCCAAATGGAAGGGTGCTCCATCATCTGTTTTTATTAAAGAAGCTGTAAGTTACGCGCCGTAACTATATTCTTACGCTTACTAACTTTTGCTAGGTGAAAAATGTATGAATCATGTCTTCCTTGAGTCAATTGGTTTTAAGTGGATCGCTCTCATAGACATGTTGGAGTTCTTGCACTTGGTCGGTGTACAGATGATCCAAGATTCTGTTATTGCTTTTATACTGGATGTTCTGAGATTGTTATCTGTTTCTTTGATGTGTATATGATGTCATATAAGAATACTATTTGCTTTGTTAAATGAATTTTATTTTATGTGGGTTGCATCGAGTTCTTACTCAGGAGGGAAGTAGTAGTTGTGCCAATTTTTATGAATCTCGATAAATTGTGTCTACGCTGTATTTTGTTGGTGGGTACACTTTGTGCTTATCTAATAAGTAAAAACATTATATTCATTGTATCATCCAAGTGTACTAAGGGTGATTTTGAAAATTTCATAATATCTGGCTAGATCATCAAAGTAATTTAATAAATTATACAAATACTAAAAAAAACATTGAGTGCTTTTAGGAGAAAGAACTTAGATTAGTGCTTCTTATAAAAGAAGTGCTTTCACTCAAAAGTATTTTTTCAAAAGTCATCTCAAACTCACTTGAAGTTGAAAACTTCAAAGATAGTCCTCATCCTCAGCTTCAATTATATTGCATCCTTCACTAGTTCACTTGTATATTTGTTCGATCCCTATTTGTGCCATAATACCATTTAATGGTTCCTCTATTTTTTTTCCCTCTATTTGTACCATTATAAAATTTAATGGTTCCTCTATATGGCTTCATTTTCTAATTACCTAGAGAGGATAAAGACTGCAACAAGTCATGTGGTAGTACCTGAATGAAGTGATGTTGGTTGGGGTGGGGAATGTAAGCATCTCAGTTAAGTATTTAAAAATCAGCTTAGCACAATCTTTCAACTCTGTTGTGTTAAATATCTTTCATTGTTAAGTAGAATCAAAGACTATTACTGAGAGAAGGGAAGTTATAAACAAACAGGGGAGTATAATAAACTCTGTGAAACCAAAAGGAACTACTAAAAGGTTTTCCAATTGACGTTTCTACCAAAAGAGAAGAGAAGCTGAATCTTTGAACAAAGTGGCTCGTCTTATATCTTGGATCTCCTTTATACTTCTTCCCTTCAGAAATACATACATTTCTTTGTATCAAAATTCTTACTGAACATCATACACCATAAGAATCCAGAGAACCTTTGCTTTCCTGTTGAAACTGTCTCCCAACAACACTTTGAGTAAAAGAATCCTGGATATCATTTTGTGGGCACCACACCATTGGCAATTCAAACAATGGGAAAAGAAATTCTAAACATGAATGGGGCTTCCTGGACGAAAATGGGGTTGATGCTCTTAGTAACCTTAGGAAGCATGATGTTGCTCATCATCGTTCGGATTTCAAGATTTTCAAATGAAATTTAGGCTTGTAGAAAATTTTTGCTAGTAATATGGCTAAGGTTTGGTGTTGTTTCACCCACCAATCCTAGACAAGGAGGGCCTTTGGTGTGTGCTACTCTTCTTTCTTTTTTTTTTCTTCCTTACCGAACATTTCCTTCGACAGCAATAAGAAAACTTTTAAAAGGGTCGAGAGTCTTTCWGAGAAATATGGGCCTATGCTAGGTTCAATGCACGCATATAAAATTTTGCGAGGATCCATGGATTAACTAGTCATGTCAAGGATATTTTCTTGACACTATTGCAGGAGGTTCTCTCGAAGAATATATCTGCTAGCTAAGGTCGTAACAAAAATATAAATAATATTAGACACTATAAGTGTTGGATGCATTTTGGAGCATATTATACCTTGGACATGAACGCTAGGCCAAAATCAGAAAGTTTCTGCTTCCTAGATTGTCTTTGTTAGGGATCCAGTATTATGTGGCCATGGGCTAGGACAGGAGGTGAGAATTGATTGCAGAGGCAAACCATTCTGCCTCTTCCTTTATTACCTATTTGGGGTAGGTTTGTGTTATCCCGAGTTAAGATATCAAGATTACATTCGGTACGTGGATTTGCTTATCACAAATTAAGAGTGTCCTAATCTCATGGGCTACTTTAACCCATGTTGCTTATGAGACCCATCTCTCATTCTACAAGCTAACTTATACAAATTACATGAACCCAAGCTTCCCAACTTTAGGCTTCATAGATTCAAGTTTATTAAGATTGTGGGTAAAAAATTTTCAAGGAGTCTTCTTATGTAGTTAATCAATAGTAAGAGTCTATCCCACTTACACCATATCTAGGAGTTCTTCGATATTTGTTAAATCATAAAAAAATTTAAAAATGTAAGTTGGTAAGTTTGAAATTTTCAATATATTAGTGGGGTTAAATACAAACATAAGGTCCTACACATGGAAGAAAATAACATTGTTGGTGTGTGAACTTTCGGACTTCCTGTTCTAATAGCATATTAAAGTACAACTAAAGTCAAAAGTAAAGCGGGTAAGTTAGGTTAGTCAAAAAACATAATCTTTCCATATGTGAAACAACACGCCTCTCCTACACAAATTTGAGGCGCATGAATTCATCTAGTTAACCGAAGTGGAAATACATTAGTTCAATTTCTGTTCATTTTAGCCTAAAAAGTTCCATTATCTAATAGATGATGTGATATCTTTGGTGCTATTTTTTGGCTGATTCCATCCAGGTGAGACTGATGCATGAGGCAGGTTATGACATAGGAAACTTGGATGCCACATTGATACTTCAAAGACCAAAGCTTAGCCCTCACAAGGAAGCCATCAGAACAAACCTGTCCGAGCTTCTGGGAGCCGACCCATGTGTCGTGAATCTGAAGGCAAAAACGCACGAGAAAGTCGACAGCCTTGGCGAAAACAGAAGCATTGCCGCTCACACTGTGGTTCTACTGATGAGGAGATAGAACCCCTCTCGCCCATCAATTCTGCAGTGTAGTAACAACATTTGTGGCTCTGTTTCAAGTGGAATGCTTGTTGTCAATACTTTGAATCTCTCCCCCCTTTCGTCCACAGTTTCCAGCACACAATTGTAAGTTGGTTGTTGAATTAAACGTTTTAATCATTCAACAACATGAAATATGAAAATGGTGAGAGAAGAAGTTCAGAAATTGCCACAATGATTATTATTTTTTTTTTGGGTGAGTCGATTTTTATTAAGTTTTAGTTTTACACCATCGAACTTTAAACTTGGATAGGCAGTAAAATAAATCCTTTTATGGAGATTTGTAACAAGGTATTAATTTGTGGCTAAGTGACGTTATTTCTGCAGGTACTAATTTATAGCCATGTCAAGTATTTGTTTTGGCTTGAACTTTTTTTTTTTTTAAAAAAAGTATTTGTTTTGGCTTCATTTGAATTTTGAACGAACGAGGCTGCTCGGAAATATGTATTTTTCTGGTTTTTCATTTTCAGGAATAAGGACGGAACATTTCGAAAGTATGCGATCAAAATGAACCAAAAGTTAAAAATATAAAGTATTTTAACCTAAATATTATCGTGTCGGACAAAAAACCAGTGGTTTTCATTATCACATAACAATTCAATGTGCAGAACTCCGAGTGCCGGATTATGTATATAATCTTAGATGTAATGATATAAGACATTGAGATTAAGTGATATTGATTACTTTTTTATAACAAAAATATAATATTGATTAAAAAGCTAAATTAAAATAAACTATTATATATATATATATATATTCTTTTTGTTTGAGTATAAATACTAAAAAAGTATGCTGATTATTTATATAAATATAATAAAAATTAAAAATGGAAGGAAACTTCAAATATTTAGTGTTTTTTTCCTAATGGCGTTAAATTAAATTTCTTTTTTTATATAATTAATTTTAAAATTTTGACTTGAAATTTGAAATTACTTTTTATATATATTAAAGAAAAAACTAAAACAAGAATAATAGAATATTGATTAATCCAATCATGAACTTGATAAGTTGTAGTTTAAACTTGGATAAGTGTTGCAATTTTCACTTTAATTTAAAGGTTTATCCTCTGAATTTTCCTTTGGAAGTTTCTTGAAAAAAGTATGTGTCTAATGAATTGAAAAATATGTACTATTTGGTACGAAATTAACAGTATTGAGACAAAATTATAATTGAGTTGTTTTTTTTTTACTTTATTTGTTTTTCCAAAGTTAGTCGATTTTGTGCATATACCGAACTTAATTTTGCACAAAATTTTATTTTCATTAAATTATTGAGTTTTTGAAGTTTTTAACTTTTATTTTTTTTTCCTATTAGTATTAGGGGGTGAATAAATAAAAATTAAATAGAGAATAAAAATTGTAACACTTTTTTAAATTTAGAGTCAATTGGATGAAATCGAAATTAAGTAGGCATTAAGACTTGTATAGACAAACATGAAAGCCAATGAACCAAATCTTTATTATGATTTATGAATCCACCCCTACTTTTGATCATGGATTAAACTTTAGGTCAAATTTTGTATAATTTCACATATTCCATATGTTAATGATTTTCTTTATTTCTGTCACACCATAGGTAAAATTTTGTCAACGTTGACACCGAAAAAATCTTTAACACATCAAGATACAAAATCATTAATGATGTTTACTAAATCAAGTGATCAAATAGCCCACTCGTGCATAGTTTAAAGTAAATTCAAAATTCTACACTTGCATCTATAATAATGATATATTCTTAAAAAATAACCAAATAGAACTAAGGGAATACAAAGTTCTTAGAAATTCTAAATTATTAGTAAGTAATTTTGCTCTCCATCATCCGTGGGTAAAACATTAGTGTGTATTTCTAATACTTGCAAAAGAAAAAAAAAATATATATATATATATATATAAAGTTTAAATCATATAATTTTGTCCTCAACTTTTCAAATATTTTATTTTCATCTCTCATTTTGGTAAATATTCCGTCGTAGTCTTTAGGCTTTGTTTAAAGATTATTTTACTTCTTATCCTTAACTATTCATTAATTATTTAATAAGATTATAAGAACTTAATAATTTATTCGAAAACCTAATACCTAATTCTAACCTGTTTGC
Source organism: Momordica charantia (assembly GCF_001995035.1). The sequence goes on from NW_019104496.1 coordinate 1,263,666, forward strand.
TTTTAAACACTAGCTCATATAAGCATCTATTAATCAAGGAAATAAACCAAAGATGTATTTTGTAAGAAGTTTGAAAAGTTTTAAAGATCCATATATGAAATAGACATAAAAGTTCAAGGATTGTAATAAAATTTTGAACTTTTTTCCAATGATTTGTTGTATAAATATATATGTATATATATATTTGTTCATTTCTATTTGCATTTTTTTTTATTTAGTTCAATAACATGTTGGGTAGAAATTCTAATTTTCGACCTTTTAATCATGGATATATACCTAAATTAGTTGTGTACTTATGTTGATATTTTCTTAACATATACTTTTTCCTATCACTCTTTCTTTTCTAATTTTTAGAAAAAAATAAAATTAAAAGATTATATGAAACATGTTTTATTTATTCATTTCATAATTCCTAAAAGAAATTAGGATGAAACTACTTATATTCTAACTCCATAATAGCTGCCTTCACCATCGTAAACAATATATATAGTTTCTTTTTTTCTTTTTTAAGCATATAGCATGCAGCACATTTTTTTCCTAACAATGGGAAAGATTGGAGAAATATGAAGTCAAAATTAATGAAATAGTATTTGGAAAAATTAAGGGGCAGGGCAAGAGGCTGCCCGGGGGAAACGATGGGCAACCCACGTGCATCTAAAAATTCTAATCTATGACTTTTTGACTCTTATTAATGTTTCAACTTCATGTGGAATGGAATGGAACACAACCAAACTATGTCGTTTTTGACAACTTTTGTTTTTTATTTTAGGGTTTTTGTTCTTGATTTTGATTGGGTCTTCCAAAGAATAAAAATTCTCCCTTTCTTTTCTTTTCAAAATTTTTACTTCTTCAATATTAGGCTTGGCCTAGCCACCCACATGTTTTAAACACCGTTTCATATCAATTTGAATTTAAATCTCCAAATCATAAAATATTTAATAATACCTTTCTTCTTTATACATATCCCAAGCAAAATTCATTGAACCTTATATATGCACTTCACTCTCGAATGTTTTAATTAAAACAAAAAACAAAAGAAATTCTAATAATTAAGTTAGTGCCATATCTTTCCAACACACTCAAATTTGATCTTCTAAATGGGAATTATTGTTGGACTCGTCATCAACTATATATATAGCTTTGACTTAAAAAAGAAAAAAAAAAACTTCCAAAAACGTATACTTTGATTCATTCTACAACTTCTTCATGTTCTATAATATATAAGTCTTTTCATTATCAACAAATTTTCATTTGTTTTGTTTTGTTTATGTGGAAAATTAAAGTCTAAAGGGTGCTTTTTGAATATTGGAAATGGGTTTTTTCTTTAAAGGAAAAAAAGTGGGAAGAAACTGATCAAATTGCATGTTTTTCTATGAAACATGCTAAAATTGAGCTTTGAAAAAGACCAACTCCAAGGAATATAACCCTTGATGTGTGGATGTTCACATGGAACACACATAAAACTTCACCTTATGCTTTTCTTTTGTTTTAATTTTTTTATGGAGAAGAGGGATATGCATAAAGATTATACTTTTATAAAATTAAGGGAATTCATAGAGTAAGTTAAAAGAAATAATAATTGATTCACTAGGATCTTAAATCAGATACATTGAACCACACATTACACTTGATGTGATATTTCCTAGCTAGAGTAATGGCTTTTGCAAAAAGAGAGGGAAAAAAAACTAGCTCTTTCCATTTTGTCCATGGATTTTTAATTAAGAAAATTAGGCCTTCTCCGAACCTTAGTATACAATATAGACTTTATTTCATAACTTAAACATTCATGAAAGTAACAAAAAAGTATTTTTAACCAAAATTTTATTTATATTTTTATTGTTCTTAAGTCGGTTTTTCATTTCAGTTCTTTCATTAAAAAATTGAGATCCTAGTTAAATTTTAGGTTAAAATACTATTTTGGTCGTTGTACTTCCATTTAGTTCATTTTAGTCTCTGTAATTGTAGTGTTTATTTTGATCTTGTACTCTTAAAAAATGACCATTTTAATTTGGTCCTTATTTGCAAAATTTTATCACAAATTCTATACATAATGGAATCCTTTTACATAAAACCATTTTACATTTCAAGAGTATATCCAATGTACCGACATGGTGAAACTCTGTGATAGAAAAAATAAGATTAAAAATAAAACTAGAAGACTATAAAATAGTCATTTTTTAAAAGTATAATGTCTAAAACGATCCTTTTAAAAGTACATAAACTAAAACAAATCAAAAGTTGAAAGTAAAAAAGATCAAAATGAACATTTAGAGACGGTGAATCAAAATAATATTTTAACTTAAAATTTAAAATATAAGTGTGTCGACAAATTTAAGAGAGAAAAAAAACTTCAATGGGAGAATATTAGAACAAGTTTTAATATTTAAGGTGAGGTTTGATCAAATCATAAATTAGAAAACTACATTGAAAGTACACTAAATTAGAGGAGATCAATTTCGCAATTTACCCAATTTTTAAAGAGAAATGGATGACTTTATTGCCAATCCATTCTCTAAAAAACAAAACTGAAGATTTCTCTTTTAAATGAGGCTAATAAAAGTTTGTCGAGAATTGGATGGATCCTGTTTTGAAGTCTCTTTTTATTTTATTTATTTTCCTTAGAAAAGAAAAAACATCACTTGATCGGATCTTCTCCACGCGACAGAATTAGAAAAAATAACATAAAAAGACAACATTTTCTTTTCTTTGTTTTGCTTTTCATTCTTTGTATTACAATTTAAATATGATGTGTTGATTTTCTTTGATTTTTCCCTTCTTTTTATAGTACAAGTTCAAATCAACCGAAACTTAAGTTAATAATATTTGTTTTCTTAATTATTTTGTAAAATCTTCATAAATTTATGAATGGATTAGTTTAATTCTCATTTTGGTTTAATCATCTAACTATATAACAATGAAAAACTATATTGCATCATTTAAAAATTGAATATATACACATAGTATTGTCATTATGAATCTATCAATATATCTTAATGGATAAAATATTTATTACCATCCTAATTACGATGATTGGATTTCTCACTCACAATTATTTAAGTTTTTTTTTTCCAAAAAAAATTATTGAAC
>NW_019104496.1:1267362-1277788 GCF_001995035.1 Momordica charantia
ATAATCCTATTATATTTGCTGTCATGGAAACGAAAAAATTAATTCAAAGTAGGTGGTCATCATCCTTTTAATTTACCTTGGTCTCTCGATTCCCATCCATTTATTTTATAGGAATAATGTAGAATATACATGAATGATCTAGGATGACCGAGAGATATAGTTTTTTATGCCCTCTTGAAAAAGGTTGTGTTTCTAGGATGAAGATATCTTGTTATTTTGTTCTTCATTTTTTTCTTACATCATTTTTTTCCTTCATCCTTTCTTATTTTTATTTCATAATTAAAATAACTAAATATACTTATTCACGAATAAACAACTCTATATAATTAACTAGATTTATATATTACATTTACATATAACATATATTTCAATTAAATCAATATCTCAATTTATTTGATTTATAGATTATCTTCAAATTGATATTAATTATATACCTTAAGAAATTTTTATAGAAACCAACGTTCTCCCCTAAATTTTTTTATTTGATAATGTAAAAATATAATCTAATAAACATATCGTCAATTATATAATTTTATTTTGAAAAAAATATTGAAGCTATAATTGAAATTAATAGTTATAATCAATTTTTTTTAGATCTCAAATTAATATATATTCATGTGTGTCGACAAAAATATTATTTAAAATTAATATAAACTAAATTGATAAGAAAAATAAAATATTAAATTAATAATACAAATCAATGTATAAATTACATTAACATACCTAAGGATTATTTTAGAACAGTATATAATATAAATCCTGCGAAATAAACATAATTATTAAAATATTTTTTCATTAGTTATTTTAAATCTTTCTATTTAAATTTCGAGGGTGCATCTAAATTCCATGTAATATTCCTAAAACATTAAAATCTAGTTTCTCTCCGTACAGTTAGCTGGTTCAAAATTTTGATATTTTTTTATTTTAAAAATGGTCATATATCCTCTATATATTTCATTTATTTCTTCAAATACATTAACTTTAAAATATGACACAATAAAATCAAGTTGCAACCAGAAAAATAACCATATAATTATTTATGAACAGTTCCATTTTGAACATTTAAAAAAATATTATTTATGTCGACTATTTCTCTCTTTTTTTTTTTTAATTCCAATGACGATATTTGTATTTTAAAAGATATCACTATGAACAAACTTTTTGCATAAAATACAAAAGTTAGAGACATAAAACTATTTAAAAACGTGAGTTCGAGGCGACAAGAAGACATTAATCAATTATTTTATAATTGATCACCGCATGATTTTACAAATTATTTAAAACAGTTCCAAAAGCTGTATCCCAGCCAAGTTTATATATATTTATTTATTTATGTAGCTCTGATATCAATTTAATCTCCAAATTTTAATAAGTATCAATTACATTCCTGAATTTTCATTTAGAGGTCAAGTCGGGTCGAATGAATAAATGGATCCTATGTTCCAATTATAGATAAATAAAAAGTAATGAACTTATGTTCTTGGTTATCGAATGATTACTCGATCTAATTAGACGTTAAAACTATATTAGTGCCATACGTAGGAAGGAGTTTTCTCACGAGTGAGTTACTTTAACCATATTAATTAAAGATTACGTAATACAATATGGTGAACTAAAGTTTGTGGTCATTAAGAATTCGTTTGGTAATATTCATATTTTATTGTTCTTTTTTAATAAATAAAAGCAGAATTGATGACCTCCAATTTCCATGGACTCAAAAATGGTACAACGATATTTTTATTTATGTTTTAGAACAAATTGAAAATGAGAGCAAGAAACATGTTGGGTTGTTCACAAAATTTCTATAAAATTTTGAAAATGTTTCTAAAAAATTGAAAAACAAGAAACATAAATAGTTGTTAAATGGGTACGTCTAAATAAAATTGAAAACGAGAAACAAGAGACGGAAATAAGCTCTAAAAATCTTAGGCACCATTTCAATTTGTTTTTAGTTTTCTATTTATTTTTAGAAAGTATGCTTATTTTTCTCACTATTTCTTACCTTTCCTCGTAACACAATTTGAATTTTTAACCAAATTTTAAAAACCTAAACAAGTTGTTGGAAACTATATTTCACTTTTAGTTGTCAAAATTCGACTTAGATTTTGAAATGTTTTTAAGAAGTTGATACAAGATAAAGGAATACATAGACGGGAAGTAGTAGGTTTTGTAAGCTTAGTTTCAAAAAACAGAAAATCAATAACAAAATGACTATCGATCGAACCTTAATTATAATTAATTTCATTTGTAATTAGCTCTTAGACATCCTATTTAGCATGGTCTTAGTTGTCACGTCAAACAATTCTTAATTAAAACGGTTCGTGAAACAAATTCGGTCAAGGTTAGAACTGGTCAACAAAGACGATTAAAACGAGCTTGAGTGTCACTTGGCTAGGAAAAACCTACATGAGATAAACAAAAAGTCAGTTTAAATAGACCGAATTAAAATGAAATACCTGATACTGGAGTGAAGCGCTTTATTTATAAGTTGAGGATCCAACAAGCTATCAAAGCAATGGTTATCCATGTCGTCCTGAAAGTCGTTATGTTGGTGCATATATAAGTTCAAGGATGGGTAAAACCTTCAACCGAATGAAAGTTTTCAAGTGTGACTTTATAGCTAAGTACCGAAAGTCGACACTCCCTCTTAGCTGGTCTTCAAGAGAGAGACCTAGTCTTTTCCGACTTTCATCTATCTTCCACGTGACAAGACTATTTCTAATCCACGACAAAAACATTATTAAAAAAGAAAAAAGAGAACAATCCAAACATTGTTTATCTAACTACATATATTTCCAATCAAAACACTTCTTGTTCGAGTAGGAAGATTTCGGTTTTTCTCGTTCCTTCTATTCGATAAGAATAGGGATTTAAAATGATACAAATTCCTCTTCATTCTGTTGTGCTCAGCGAAGGAACTGCCTAAGCATACTTTTTCCGATCCAAACTTCTTTGTTCTTTCTAAGTCTTCTTCTTGCATAGAAGAACGCAACTGTTGCAAAAACCGGGATTTTAGTAGTAGGCGGCATCCCCTCTTAGTTTTGAGTAGTCCAATGAACAACAACGATTACTTAGGATCAGTTTGCGAATTTGTGGCACCGTAGTCGAATCATTACCAATGGCGCGCTATGCGCCTAAGTGCGAAAAGACAGTGCAAGCTTTGTTATGCCGAAACCTAAATGTTAAGTCAGCAACACTTCCAAATGCCACTTCTTCCCGTCGCATCCGTCTTCAGGACGATCTAGTCACAGGTTTTCACTTCTCAGTGAGTGAAAGATTTGTCCCCGGGTGTACGTTGAAARCTTCTATAGTCGAACTCATTCGAGAGGACCAAAGCTTCTCATTAAGAAAAGAGAAAGAAAGGGAAAACCTAACCTCGTGGCAAAAGGGATACACCAACAAGCTAAGAGATTCTATAATAAATGAACTTTCTTTCTTTTCCTTTTTTTTCATTTTTGCTTTTTGTGAATGATGTTTTGAGTCTGAAGTCAGATCTGCCAGCTGTGCAGTGTCGGGGGGATAAAGCTGGATATTCGCAGTGCCACTATTGAATAATCCGTAGGAGTTGTCACTTTGTGGGACACCATGGCCCTCCACTCCTTGTCTTGTAGGGCACCTGCACTTCTTCACTATCACCCTCCCCACCTAAAACTCTTTTATTATACGACGCTCACGCGTTGCTCTTGGCTCCACCTCCTCGTAATTATTTTGGGTCACGCAATCAGATTCTTCCACACTGTTTTGCCTCTTTGGATCCCAATCACTCTAGTTACGCTATCCGATTCTCGAAATGTCGGTTCCGACGTTTGTTTTTTTTTTCCTAAAATCTAACACGTGAACTATAGACGACTCTTAATAATGTACCAACATGAACATAGCTCAACTTGAGTCTCTTTGGACTAATGAGACCCACCATAATGGTTAAAAAAGAGACTTTTAAGGTAAGATAGAAGAATAGTCCATTTTATTTCCTTCGTTGAGTTTGGGATGGTAAGAAGAATAGTTACAAGCGCCTTATCTACTTATTTATACCTAGATTCATTTTTTAGTTCATTAAAAAATGTTTTTGCAATACTTTCATATATAGCGTGTTGATTAAATAATTGAAAATTCTAAGAGTACTAAAAAAGACTTCTCAAATGTTTTTAATTAATGCATTTTTTGAAAGTCATCCAATACAGGTCGTCTTTTCTTTTGCAAAAGTAAGATATATTACGATTAAGGCACGACACAAACACTGAGACCTAACAAGTAAAAAAAATGATAACAATAGAACAAACAAAAACAAACATGGTACGATAGAAAGAAGAGAGTATACACATAAAAAGCTAGAAAATTAACGATCCAATTATAAAAATAAATCTAAAGCATACATCATCAAAGTTCGAGATATAGAATTAACGCTATCCTGCCAAGTGGTAGCATGATCATACATACACATTACTCTAAACAAATCGGATGTCACAAACTAAAACGTGACCTAATCACCTTTTTTGTATAAAAGTTTTTCTAATAGCAAAGATTAAAAATTGAAAAATTGTATTTGATTAAGAACAAAACATTGCATTTAACAAACTTTAGGGGTAGATTAAATTTGGTGTAACCATTTTAATTGTCATCAACTAGGTTATTAAGGGGAACAATCAAATTTTTATTCCACTCTTGTTCTAAAAAAAAGTGCAAGTTCTTTGAAATGGGCAGAGATTTGGATGTTAGAATCTATAATAATTGATGGGATAACTGCAAGTAAGGAGAAGTTGGCAAAATAGTTTTAAAAAAACACAATAATTCTTGCTTTGTCTTTTCAAACACTAGTTCCCACATTTTTTACGTCACCATCTCAATTTCTCACAAGGACATTGAATTTAAATTGATTGAGAAAAATGCACAAAATGAGGAAAAAGTGTACAATAACAGAATTAGTTTTTTTCTTTTTTTTTAGGTATATTTCATGTATATACTCGACTCAAAAGGCACGAATAAAAATGGTAAATTGGTCAGACTTTAATTCAAAAAAATATGATTTTAACCAGAAATTAAAGTTGACTTCAAATAAGATTTGGATTCTTCAACTTTAATTTTCTCGATTTTAACTCTTCAAACTTTTACTAGAATTTAAATATAATCGTTAGAAAACCTTGCTGTTAAATTTGTGAAAACATTATGCAGTATTATTTCTTTTCAAAATCCTCACTTTGGTGATAGGAAACAAAATGAAAAATAACTTCGAAAAGAAAACGGTAGAAGAGTGATTAAAAGTTAAACTAGATATCCTAAATCACTGGTTTAGTTTGAGTTTAGTTTCAATTTAATTTCATAATCCATCAAATGCCACCATTCTTCGTACTACGAGAATTCATTACTATATATTACATGACACTTTAAAAAAATTATGTAACAATGAAATAATGTTTAGCTAAAGAGATATCTCAGATAAAATTAAGATTTCAAAAGTTGTTAATGAAGATGTTGAGGTCTAAATTTCAATGTTAATATCAATAAAGTGTCGAGAATTATAAACATATTTAACTTAACAAATAAACATTTTTTGTCCAAGTTTAAAGTTGTTAATAATGTTATGTGGATATTAATGATACTTTGTTGATATTTTTCTAATACTTCATCGATTTTTTTACCATAAAAATGTTGACATGTTGATGAAAATTTAATACTCTATATAAAACGATTAAATAGTTTTTATGAAGAGAAAAACACTTAGTTCTATTTTGACCACCATTGAAAAATAGACCACTCATGAAGAGGAGTAGTCTGATCCCTCAAAATCATAATCATAGTTCTTTTGATTCATCGATCTTAATCGGATATTTCTTTGAACGTTTTAAGTTCTAATACTTTATCAACATTAATATGTTCGATGCAAAAATTAATTGACAATGAAAAGAATAATATGTATTCGGGTCTTAAAAGTATTCTTCTCTCGTAAAAAATAAAAATAAAAAGAAGAGAGAGAGAGCCGGCGATTTTCACCGGCGGACTTTGGTGATGTCCCGAATTTAAGAGAAGTTTCTTCTGAGTTTCCAGGGGAAGAAATAGAAATCTATAATTTGCGCCGCTGACCCGACTCTGAATTTCCATATCTATAAATACCCACACGCCCTCTCCTCTTCCTTCATAAATTCCTCAACAACACTCACCATTAAAACCCAAACCAAATTCCCTCTCTCTCTCTCTCTCTCTCTCTCTCTCTCTCTCTCTCTCTCTCTCTCTCCTGCCATTTAAATTACTTTTGTTACTGGAAATGGTGCTGCAATCGAGCAATAATGCCAAGAAACTTCTCTCAAAGTTAGCCACAGGCAACGGCCATGGGGAAGATTCTCCATATTTTGATGGCTGGAAAGCCTACGATTCCGACCCTTTTCACCCCACTCTCAACCCTCGTGGAGTCATTCAAATGGGTCTCGCTGAAAATCAAGTACATACCCAAAACCACACCATTCTTTTCTTCTCCTTTCTCAAGTTTTCAACTTCAATTTCTGATGTTTTTTTGCATTTTTCTTGGTGGATTTGGTTCAAAATTGCAGCTTTCTTTTGGGTTCGTGGAGAAATGGATGAGAAACAACCCACAGGCTTCCATTTGTACTGCTGAAGGAATTGATGAGTTCAAGGATGTGGCCATCTTCCAGGATTACCACGGATTGCCGGAGTTCAGAAACGTAATTAATTAAACCCTTGATTAATTTGGATTATTATTGATGATTTTATTTGTGGTGTGTAAATTTAATTCTTGGGGGAAATGTGGCAGGCTGTGGCGAATTTCATGGGAAAAGTGAGAGGCGACCGAGTCAAATTCGACCCGGACCGAGTTGTGATGAGTGGTGGAGCGACAGGAGCTCACGAAACGGTGGCGTTTTGTCTCGCTGATCCTGGCGAAGCATTTCTAGTGCCTGTTCCTTATTATCCAGGGTATTTTATTTTTATTTCTTTTCTTTTCCTAATTCTTGTTTAATTTGACATATTAATTATTAATTAGTATGTTACAGTATTTGATTCTGACTCAAATTTGACCACTCCACTTTCTCTCATTCTTTCCAAATACACTCAAACAAGATAAGCAAAAGTGGGAAGAAAAAAGACAATCACCCACTCAACATAATTTCTCTTCCATTCAAAAAATTAAAACTTTAAAAGTTTCTCTATTTTATAAAAATTGCACACTAACTTTTGCTTTCTAATGTGGGTATTTTTAATGGCTCTGTTCAATAGAAATAGACCAATAAAAACACAGCATATTTAAAAATTAGTATTGGGGTTTGATTTGGTTTACTCTGCAATATTGGAGTTTTAATTTGATGCAAAAAATGGATGCAGATTCGACAGAGATTTGAGATGGAGAACAGGAGTAGAAATAGTTCCTGTAATCTGCGAGAGCTCAAACAACTTCAGGCTGACAAGAGAAGCCTTGGAAACAGCGTACGAGGAAGCTCAAAAATCCGACACCAAAATCAAAGGCTTACTCATAACCAATCCTTCAAATCCACTTGGCACAGTTTACGACAGGGAAACGCTCGAAACCGCCGTTGCATTCATCAACGACAAAAACATCCACTTGGTGTGCGACGAAATCTACGCCGCCACTGTCTTCGCCGAGCCGGGATTCGTCAGCATTTCCGAAGTGATCGAAAACGACCCCAGCTGCGACAGAAACTTGATCCACGTCGTCTACAGCCTCTCCAAGGATATGGGGTTCCCCGGGTTTCGAGTCGGTATCATTTACTCGTATAACGATGCCGTTGTCAGCTGTGCACGGAAGATGTCGAGCTTCGGGCTCGTGTCGTCGCAGACGCAGCACATGATTGCGTCGATGCTGTCCGACGATGAGTTTGTCGAGAGCTTCCTTGTTGGGAGTGCTGAGAAGCTCGCAGCACGCCACCGAAGTTTCACTAAAGGACTTGCTCAGGTTAGCTGATGAATTATAGTAAATATCGTTAAATATGTAATTGAAAAATGTTTGAACTTAGAGTTTTAACGAAAGTTTATGTAATATGCATGCAGGTTGGTATTGGGTATCTCCAAGGAAGTGGGGGACTGTTTTTGTGGATGGATTTGAGGCATCTCTTGAAAGAGAAGACACTGGAAGCAGAAATGGCGCTATGGAGAGTGATAATCAACGAGGTCAAGCTGAACGTATCGCCCGGGTCTTCGTTCCACTGCTCCGAGCCCGGGTGGTTCAGAGTTTGCTTCGCCAATATGGACGACAAAACAATGGACATCTCTATAACCAGAATCAGAACCTTTGTGCTCCAAAACAAGGAGGCAACTAAGATTAAGAAACACAAATTCTGTTGGCGACAAAGCAGCCTTGAGCTCAGGCTATCATCTCGAAGGCTTGAAGACATAATGTCGCCGCACTCGCCGCTACCTCAATCGCCAATGCTCCGAGCCACAACTTAGAGGGGACGACAGTCATATTGTGACGATCACGTTGAATAAAATTTCAACTCGATCGAACACGGATTTTGACAAGTTAACGAAGAAATTTACTAATCAATCTCTCAATTGTTGGTTGTGGGTTTTTGGGGTTGGTTTATTTGATGGATTAATCCTTCCTTCAGTTTTTTGTAATAAGTTTCCACTGTAAAATGGCTTCTAATTCCCAATAATTTAGGGAACTTGGAGGCTGTGTGTAGTTGCACGTCGTGGGTGTTGTGGGCTTTTGTATCTGCATGCATAATTTGCATTTGTTTCTTCTTTTTCTTTTATCCTCTTTTTCACTGCTCAAATGGATGAGTGTGGAAACTCAAAGAGGGTTTTATTACAATTTGTAAGAAACATTCATACAAAGGAATAACAAAGAAGTTTGCTTTTTTCTCTTGGAATATCCCCATAGTCTTTGAGTTTTCAGCTTTCCATACGACTTTTAAAATATATATTTTAATTTCAAAGAACTTTTTAAAAATAAATTTTTGCTATGTTTTGTCACCTAACATATTTTTAATTTAATATTCAGTTCAATAAACCCTATGTAGATCTAATACATGTCTACGCCAATATATAACACTAGTTATATTTACTTTTTTCTAAAGTTCAGATACTAAAATAAAATATATAGCTCTCGATGGATCAAAATGATAAAAATTTTGAAAATTCAAGTATTCAAATGAAACTTAAACTTTTTTAAAAAAAAATTAATAATAGTTATTGTTTGACAAAACTTACACACATCTAATTTGACAAACGATTCGAGGTTTATTTTCGTGCCTTTATAATATTTAATATTTTAACAATTGCAAAGACATCAAAATTTTATTTGACACTTAATAAATTCATATGACCGAGTCTCACAACGATTATTTAATTTTGATGAAGCAAAAACACATATTATATTGTGATCTCAAGGCCCTCAATAATAATTAAGCAGAAAGAACTCCAATTGTACTTTTATTTTTAAAAAACAAAATAGATGATATGGGGGTCCTTCAATATGCAAAAAGATTAACACTAAAAAAATAATAATATTGATATATATACCAAATCTCATTGGGTCAAACTTATATATTAAGTCAAATAATATTTATATATATACATATATGTGATTTGTGGACTCATATATATGGTCTTGGGCAAGTGGATAAGAGCTAAGGCAATTTTATAAAATTGTATAGAAATTGGAAGAGGAAGCAAAGTCCAAAATCCATTATAAAAATCAAATTGGGGTCAGGATAGAAATGGATGGAACTTTAGAAAAAAACAATAATAAATATTAATAAGGTAAGAATGGGTGGGCTACATTTAAGAGTGTGATGTGACATATTCAATAAATTAATTTTTGTATAATTAGGCCAATGGAACATTATGGAATAATATTGAACAACAGAACATCATGCGACAAGACCAGTCACAAAAAGCACAGCCAACTTAGGCATGCTCCAAATTGGTTCCTGTATTTTCTTTTTTAAAAAATATCATTTTAGTTTTTATTTTAAAAATTTTAACACAAATTTTATGTATAATAAAATACTTTAATACAAAGTTATATGGTTCTCTACCTTTAAAAATATATATAGTGAGTGAAGCATCATGTTAAAATTTTGAACGAAATAAATAAGGTAAAAATGAAAATGAGTGGACCAGAATAATCATTTTTTAAAAGTGTAAAAATCAAAACCAACTTTCTAAAAATACAATAATTAAAATAATCAAAAGCTCAAAATATAAAAATTTAAAATGGACGTTTTTGAAATACACAGACCTGCATAAATCGAAATCAAAATACATCGACTAAAAGAGTATTCACTTCGAAATTAAATCTAAGTGATGTAATTATGTAAATCATGCATGACATAGGCACTAAAAAAAACTTGATATTTTTCTTGATTATTTTAAAATAATTTTTTATGTTAAGGTCGGGGACCAAACTTTTTGGTCTGTCACGGCTTAAAGAAACCACTTCTTTTAGTTTTTTTTT
>NW_019104496.1:1277893-1288286 GCF_001995035.1 Momordica charantia
AAGAGAACACTTTAAAAACTATAAATAATTTGATAATTGTACGGCCTTTACGTTATTCCAAAGAGAACATCAACTAAAAAATTACTTCAAGTATTTTAAAATGATAAAAGGTACGTAAACATTTGTTATCATTTTTTTTTTTTTGGTAAAAGGGGATTTGGAAAAGAAAATCAATTATAAATTAAAAAATAATTGAGATAAGAAAAATCATATAATATAGAAACCAGCCAACCACAAATTGATTTCTTGTTTTTATTCTCAATTTCGAAAAGAGGAGTATTTTTAATCCTGATATGTATTTTTTGTTTTCAATTTTATTTAAAATTACTGGCATAATATGTTGCTCTAATTCTAAGAATACAAATGGGTTTCTGAAAATAACTTCAAAATATGAATTACATAAAAGAAATTGGTATTATTAAAAAGCTTGTCTTTAAAACAAAAGATAATTATCTAAGAGGTCCTTGATTTGATATTTTTAATATTTGGATTTGCTAGATGGGACATTTCTATTAAAAACGATTGGTTTTGGACTCAAATGCAATACCAAACTTGAAACTTTGATATTTCATATGGGCTTCAGTCTCTGCTATTCGTGTTGTTGCTTCTGGGCCCAATCATATATATTAATAACTATTTTACGACCTAATTTTTATTATATTTGTAATTATTTTTAATTACTACTTTTTATCATATTTAATCTAAATCAGGACAGACTTGCAGGTATCTCACCACATTTGATTTTAGAGACCTTTTAGAATAATTTTTCAAAAATCAGGACCAAACTATCAATTTTTAAAATTTAGGAACCAAAGAAAAAATCTATTCTGAAACTGAGGAATCAAAAATTGTATTTAGCCTAAATTTTTAATGTTTTGAAATAGCTTATTTTTAAAAATATAATGCTATTTTTATGAAAAGAAAGTATTGTTTAACAAAAGAGTTTTAAGAATATTAGATAATTCTTAGTCTTTTAACTTTTCAAATATCTCAATTTTACTATTTCCATTCGTTTGGATTCTGGATATTGTTTGATGGATATAAATATTAAATATATTGAGAGTTAAATGACAAGGATTTTGGAAGTTAAATCTCTGTGTTTGTTTTATAGATTTTGTTTATGGAAAAAATACTTTAAATGATTAAATTGAATTAAGAAATTAATTCAATGAAATATTTATATTAGATAATTAATTAAGTAAGTAATCAAAATTAATTTAGATATTAACTATAAATTAATTAATGAGTAATATTAGTGAAAGCGAATATAGTTAAATAGTAATTGACATATATCTCCAATTAAGAGGTAAATGAGATAATAATTACTTATATTTTAAAAGTGAACCTCCACCCCACAAACAATTGGGAATTTAAAAAGGTTAAGTATCATCTTTTATCATGTGATTAAGGACCCAATTGAGAATATATTTTAAAGACTAAAGATCACCTTTTTTTTTAGACGACTAAATTTAGAATTACCTAAAAGTCTTCTAAAGACTTGTTTTCTTATAAATAACTAAGGACCAAATTGATAATTAATTAATAAATTATGGACTAATATATATATATAATATAGATTTCAGCGTACATGGAGACGAGTGGATACAAAATATGACACGTTGCTCATAGATGCCACAAGAAATCACCCAAAAGTGTGCACATCTCAACTCATTTGTCTGACTGAGTCGAATCCTTTCGATGGCCGAACCGAATAAGCTTGCTCACAATCGCGTTCCCATGTCATTGGTTGAGCCGATTAGCTTACCTCAGCTTGGTCACGCCTCCGACACACTCCACGACAACACGCCACTGTTCACGGTAACCTCAAAGAGTCGTTGAGGCCTTGTCTGGAACACTGTCGTGGTCTTCGCCTATGAATAGAACCATTCCGTTCATTTGGAGGTACACAAACATTTCGATTCTCTCTCAATTTAGTTCGGACTTTCACTGACTTTGGCATCGGAGTGCTCACTCTGTTTTGCAGGTCTGTTACATGACATTCGGAGTTTACTGTCTGGCTCATCCGATCTGAACCGACGTTCGTGGAGTTGGTCAATTATTTCTTGATTCAACATACTTTTTTGGTACATATTAAAATTAATCATATATAATTTTTATTTTTTTAGTTTTAAGTGTATCTTAGTTAATTATATTAATAGTCACCGAGTAGTATGTGAAAATTTTTAATACATCAGAAATAAAAATTGAGATTTTTTATAAAAAAAATTGAGAATTTTAAAGCTTAAAAACTATAAAAGATGACTAAGAACCAAATTGAATTATATCTCTAAAAAATAATTAAAAGATTAAATACTTTTTTTCTTTATTTATATATATAAAAAAAAGATATTTTCTATTTTAGATAATTAATGCCTAAAATTGATAATTACTTAAAAGAGATTATAAACACATACATATATAAGGTTGAAAAAAAAACGTTAACAAGTTGTTTTCATGTATTATTTTTCAATACATTTTAAAATTAATCGTATGCAATTGTTAATTTTTATCTTTCAAGTATATCTTAGTTAATTAAATTAATAGACACTCATGAGTACTCTATTTCCAATAACATATTAGTTTTTTCTTTAATCCCAATAGTATATATTGTCATGAAAAAGATAGTCCAACTAATCTGTATCACTACCAATCTCATAACTGACCCTTCTTATTCAATTAAACAAAACAAAAACAAAATGTATTATTTAATTATTTTTGTTCGCCTCAAGATGACATAGGTAACAAGTATTTTGAGTCTTGAAATACCACCTACCTTGAAATCTCAAGTTCGAGCAATACATTGGTCTTAGTGTTGCTTAGTTCAGATAGTGAATCTGGACTATAGAAATCCACTAGCATAAACTGCACGGTAGGGTTCACCAAACCTTGCAACTGAGAGAAGATCCTACGAAGTAAAGGGAAGTTGCTTAGCTCAGATAGTGAATCTGAACTATAGAAATCCACTCGCGTAAGCCGCACGGTAGGGTTCACCAAACCCTGCAACTGAGAGAAGACCCTACAGAGTAAAGGGAAGTGTACTTACGTCGAAAAATAACATATATATATTATAATAATTTTTGTTGATAATTTCTCCACAACCGACAACACACGTGCATGATATATTCACATGATGTCCATCAAAAACATCCTCAAAAGTACACAAATTAACACACACATTTTACCAGCACTCCACCAAGATTTTCCCAGCTGCCAAACAGAAAGTAAAATTGTCACAGGCTATGGTAATTTTGGATTGGAAGATCCAAAAAGTATATGCATGAAAACAAAGAACAAGAAATTGGGTTTTGTTCTGCAATTTATATGATGTAATAGTACATGGGATATTGGCAGCAGGGATAGGTATTGCAATAACAAATTGGTTTTGTTTTGTCGCATTCTTCCTTTTTCTCTTCCTTTTTTTCTTCTGGTGGTCCGACTGTTAGAATCTCTGCAAACCAAAGCTTTCTAAGTTTCTCCACAACTTCTGCTGGGTCTACTTCCCCAACTACTGTCATCTTCCTCTCCTCCAGCTGCACTGCTATGGAGTTTATCCCTGCACTAAAACAACAATCATTAAATAACAGCTACGACGTATGGTTGTCTCTCGGGACGGCTCCTTTGGCAAAGATAGTAGGATCTCTTGGTATCACATATCCTAGAGGTCTCATATTCGAACTTTCGAGTGAGTTTGAGCYGGGTAAAAAAGAGGAGGAGGACAAAGTTTTTATATTTTAAAAATTATATAAAATAAAATGTTGAAATTTTAATACTCTTTTCTCTAATTTGTCTTTTTAAACTTTTATAACGGTTTGATGTAATGTATGTAGAAGGTAATTAAAATTTTGCTTTTGTACCTGGAAGACTGGAAACTGCTTTCATAGCCTTCTGCTTTGTCTTCTGATCATGTATATCCACTTTCAGCACTACTTTCTGCATCAAAATATGTCATATATACATGAAATTAATTAATATCTCAATCTTTGACGGAGGAAAAATCAAAATACGTGCTAATTGATTTCAGGATATCTTCTTAATTAAGCTCTGTTTAAACAGTGCTTAATTTCTTAAGCCCTTCCTAAGCCTAATTTTATTAAGGATTATCCCACCTTAAAAAGAAAACACCTTAACAAAAGTTTATATAATAGACCTGGACTATTCTTCTAAGAATTAATTGATTTTTAGATGTGATATAGTATCAGAGGATGATGAGAGGGTTTAAGGTCAAAACAATGGAAATTAAAGACTTGCGGAAATATTCAGAAAGATGATTTTGAAGTAGTGAGTAATAATCACCTTGATCATGCTAATTTCTGTTGAGGGTGAAGAAGATATCAAAAATAAACAAGAACTTGACTTGAATTAATAGCTAGAGAGAGAACCCAAGAGGCCTGCCAAGAGTAGAGAGAAATTGCAAAAAATCAAATGACTTTTGGTACAAAAATCTCATAGAGTTTTAAGTCTGTGTATATATATATAATGAAGGGCAGGGATGAGAGAGAGAGAGAGAGAATGGATTTGTACAAATGTGTTACCAATTTAAAAAGTTTTGGGATTTTGCAAAGAACAAGAAATTAAACCTCTCCCCGCCAGCCAAAGTTGAATACAAAAATGTCCCAATGACTTTGGTCTTCCTTGTATACAAATATATAAAAGACAACATTTTTATTGCTACCGAAACTTTTGGAGTCGTAAATTTATACGGAGCTTTTGAAATGTGAATTAGGCTTAAGTTCGGTTTCAACCCACACGTTAGATTTAATTGAAAAAACCGACAAACTTATACAGTATCCCCACCCTATTCAAACTCGCACTCACCTAGTTTTCTTAAAAACACGGTCTTTCGTCTGCTCTCAACTTAAACTTTAAGGTAAGCTTAAAAACTCGAATCCAAACTTAGATGCTCCGTATCAGTTTAAGTTTAAAATAGATGAGATCATATTATAATAATACTATCTTAATAAAAAAAATGTATAGGGGGTTGTTTTTTCGGTCAAAGAAATTGGGTTTGAGATTTGTTTTCGAGGGGGAAATTTGTGTATTAAACAAAAGCTAAAGCCAATGCAATACACTCCAAATTTGGTCGTTTTATTATGACATGTAGTGGTTGGAGAGTCAATTGCAGAAAAGGAAAAAAATGCATTTTTTTGTTACCTTCAAAACATAAAACAAAGAAAATTTTATAATTAGTCCAAGAAAATCAAACATTGATTTTATGATTTATATTGTTTGGTTGAGGTATAGCAAGAAGAAAGATATTGGAATGTTGAAATTTTGATGTAAATAGCCTTTGTTTTTTGATCACCCTGACGAGTAGTAATGAGTAAAATGGTAAATGAAGGAATTAAATCCCTTCTAATATAAAGTTTTTTGTTTTTAAAAGTTATGCTTGTATTTTTCTTTCTAATTTCTTTGATATATTTTTGTTTTTTACCTTTCTTCATAATACATTTGAATTTTTAGTCCAATTTAAAAAAGAAAAACAAATTTTTGTTAACTACTTTTTTTTCCTTCAAAATTTGGCTTAAATTTTAAAAATGTTATTAAAAAGTTGATAAAAAGACAAATGGTTTAATGTAGGGGTGAAAGTCATGGTGGTAAGTTTAGTTTTAAAAAATAGAAAACCAAAAACCAAATAGCTATCAAACGGTGCATAATTAATTTTCTTTTTCTTTTTAGTACAATATGTGGGGGTGATCGAACTCACAACCTCTTGATTGGAGATATATGTCAATTATCGTTAAGCTATGCTGGCTTTGAGACGACATAATTAATTTTAGTTTCTTTAATAGTTGTTTCTTAATTGCATGTTTTGATGAATTTGTTAGTGTTTTAAGGACTTTATTATAGTCAATTTTGATTGTTATGTAAAACCATAGTAATAGATATATTTCTATTATTGAGATGGGTTTCTCTAATCTTGTAATTTGTTGAGTCAACCAAAACTTTTTGTTTCATCAAAATTGATATATTTTAGGAGTTGTCAATCTCAAATGCAAGAGACTTTGGGCCTTAGGCTCTAACTCACCCTCCACTTACTAGAGGCTAGGTTTTTTTGTGAGGCCCAATTAACCTCAACACTTCATCCAAAATATACAACAAATTTAAACAATCAAGGAGGAAGAAAAATATACTAAAAGTTCAAATCTTTTAGCAATTTAACTAGCTATATTAAACTAACCATCTCATTTATTTGTTTCAACTCTAATTTATTTTAAAGAAATAATATTGGACTAATAGCCCTTCATAGATAATTAAAAGTGTTTCTAGAACTCCCTATTGAAATATTTTGAAGTGATGGTCCATATAATGTTATAGAATTCTAAATTAATTGTGATTTCTTTTGGCTAAAATGTGATCATTTTTGACATTTTGATAGATATTTTTAAGTTTTGAAGAGCTACGCGCATGAGAGATGGCGCAACGGTAAGGACATGGGGTCCTTTTTTTTTATGACATCTATCAGGTTGGTCATAGTGTTGCTCGGCCATGTTATAAGGCTCCATTAGTGTAAACCACACAACATCGATTCTATAAAATTAAAGAAAATAATAATTAGAAAAAAAAAGATGGGCAAATGGGGTAGAGAAAAATTATTTCTTTAATTTTAATCATTGTTGACATGTTTGTCCATGATAGATAGAGTTGTCATGTACATATATAGTCCAAAAAAGAACTATTTACTTCAACTTCAACTTTTTCTAGGACTTTGTGGCCACTCCTAAAAGTGGCTTACTCAAACTCAAAATCTGAAACACAAGTTGCCAAAAAATGGAAGGAGAAATCTATAGCATATTTACCTACCACCAACTCACTCTCTCTCTCATCAATAACTACTTATTTTTATTCTTTTCATTTAAAGTTTATAATTTACATTTTTATATACATTTTCTTGATGTCAATTTTCAATAGAAAATAGAATTTATAAAAATATTTTGAATCTTTTTTAAAATTATGTCAAAAAGTTAATTAAGTAAAAAAATAATAATAATTACATTAAAAATGATATAATTCTAATAAAGAAAAATATCTACTAAATATTTCATGTTTTATTTTGTTTCTTATATATTTATAAAAACAATCTTGTTAAGCTAGGTTAGTAATTATTGTTTATTTATACTCAATGGATTTTGCTTTTTTGTGTTTGTTTTATTTCATTATTATCCACTAGTTTGCATTAATGCCTTTAAAATTATAATTATACTAATATGTGACTCTAACATGAAATTCTAGACAAACTATTCTCACTGGACATATTGGAGGACCCTACGATTTATGATTGTTAAGAATCACTAGAATTTATTATCTTACTTAGATGGGTGACATCACTAAGCTTTAACTTGTTTTTTTTTATTTGCAGTGAAATTGATTTATCAGTCTATCTGTATGTTCAATCCGCTGACATCTTTCTCCTACTAAGTTGATAAATTAGAATCTCCAATGATGACTTTTCCAAAATTACATATATTATATCATTTAATAGTATGAATATTGTTGATATCAGATATGCTCCTAGCCCAATCCAATAATTAAAACAACATAATCTAAACATGGTTAGCATGTTGTTGCATCATGTCTAATAATCAAATAAATTCTATAGACTCTTTTTTAATATACAATTCTCTCTAAAAACTTTGAACACACATAAGATCAGAAGAGAACAGAAATCATGGAAGAATGTGGGCAGCCACCAGAGACTGAGTGACCCTTTTTCTCTTTATGAGTAAAAAACACAAAAGTCAAAAAGAATCCAACATTAACACTGCACCAGAATTGACAATAGAGCTTCAAAATCTGCAACAGAATAATCAGCACATGGGTTATTATTGTTTTCTTTTATGCTATGGTTATCCCCCCACATTCCTCGAGGCTCAAAATATCTTGGAACCACTTCAGATTTAAATTCATGCCAAAATGGAAAAAGAAAAACTATATAAAAGAAATTAGGTATTTCAATTTCAGCAAGAGCATATACTTATCACAATTACACCTGCAGATTACTTTAATCTTTCTTCTAACACCCAAAAAAAGAGAAAACATTAGTAAAGAAATGACCCAAAAAAAGAAAGAAAAAAAAAAGTCTTACAAAATCTACATGGGCGCCACCAACTCCGACATGGGATCATCCCACAGATATTGATTGCTTCAAGAAAAAAGTTGCAATTTCTTCTTTTCTGTGATTCTGTTTTTTGGTATTTTGAGGATCCTTTGGCAGTTGATCATGGCGTGTGGATGGCTTCTTTGTTTTTACACAATTGGGGAAGATGCTTTTGCAGTAATGTCCAAAAGCTCCAGAATCTCCGTCCTGCTTCTGACGACCCTATGGAATACTTCTCTGATTTGCTGCTGTAATGGCACCAATCCTTCCTCCAGTTTCTTGCAGGTCTCCGCCAGCTCCGCCACCTGCGCCGCCACCTCCTCCAGCCGCTCCGCCTCCAGCGGGAACGCGAAGGAATCGGTGAATTCGATCAGCGACTGACTCAGTTTCTCCATCCTCTGCATCTCCTCCAACAACCCAGCAGTCCCCTTCTTCTCTTTCTTCTTCCACTCCTCCGCGATTTTCTCCTGCAGTCCGATCATCGGTTGCGCCCAACTCATCTGCTTCGACACCGGAAAGTTCGTCGGCAGGCCGCCCCTCTCCTGGCACGGCATCGCCGCCACCAGAGTCCACATTACGAACACCAAAACCGTACTCATCAAATAAACCGTCTGCGGCAAACTGGACGACTCCCCGCCGCGTGGCGCCGCGAGATTGGACGACATCGCCTGAATCTGCTTGGCCGCGGACCAACCCTTGGCCATACTCCAAGACAGCGACCGAAACTGGCCGGCGATCCGGTCTTTATGCTGCGGCGTGGCGTTGCCGGTGGCGGGGCCGGGGCCGCCCCCGCCGCGGCGGCCGAAGGACCAAGCCCGCTCGGTGGATTTAGTGGTGAAATCCTTGTCCTCGACGGCCATGGAAGTAATCAAGGAATTCAAGGCCCTACGCGCGCGCTTGACCTGACCGTCCCCAATCGGGCGCTGGTGGAGAGCGGAGATGGCGATCTCGGCCAATTTCTGGAACTGACGGACGGATTCGATCCCGTGGAGGACGGCATTGCAGATATCTAGGGCTTTGACGACGCGATCGAGGAACTCGGGGACGAGGCGATCGAGGGGGGGCTTGACGATCTGGGAAGGGTCGCGGCCCATGATGAGGAGGGCCTTGAATTGGGCCTCGCAGCAGAGGAACTCGTCGAGGAGACGGCGGAGCCAGGCGACGGAGAGGAGAGGGTCGGAGGAGAGGTCGTCGGAGGGGGGCGGGGGGAGGAGGTCGGAGAAGCGCTCGGAGACGTGCTTCTGGAAGAGCTCGAGATCCTCGAGCTCCTGCTCGTGGGTGCCGTCCATGGACATGACCTGGTTGCGGCGGATGCTGATGCGGCCAAGGAAGGAGCTCGGGTATTCGGTGGCCTTCATGGTTGGGGCTGGGCGCGGGATTCAATTCACACCAGAAACAAGGAGAGCGGAAGAAATAGCAAACCAACGATGAAGATAAGGGGAAGTTGAGAAATGGCCTAGAGCTTTTATATTTGGGGCCGAGGTTTCAGCCTACGCCTTCTGCGGTGGCCATACCCCACACCCAGACCGTTTCTTTCTACTACCGTTTTAGATTCTCTTTTCCCAAATTACCCTCCATTGTTTTGTTTTTTGTTTTTTGTTTTTTTTGGTTTGAGCAGCACAAGTGAGGTGTAAAATTTGATCCCTTGACTTCTCCGTTACATACAGATATCAGTTACGGACTTAAGTTTATGTTTATTTATAACTAATATTTTTAGTTAAAAATATTAATTTTCGACCCCTATACTTTCAATGTTGGTTTATTTTAGTCTCTTTACTTTCAAAATATTCATTTTGGTTCATGTTACTTTAAAAAGTGAGTATTTTGGTCAATTAATTTTATTTTTAGTCTCATTTTTTCTATCACAATTTCAACATTACACTAAAATCAATATATTTCTTTAAATGTTAACATTACTTTATATTAAATAATTTTCGTTGTGTGTAAAATTTTTACAAGGAGGACTAGAATGATCATTTTTTAAAAGTGCAGGGATCAAAAGGAAATTACAATAATATTTTTAACCTTTTTTTTAATTAGTTGTTTAACGAGTTATTCAAGAACTAATTTTCTGCATTGACGGGACTTAATTTTTGTACCAAATTTGATTTTTATGAAAATTGCAACTCTAATTCCAAGGTTCTTATAATAAAATTTAAAATTTTAGAGTGCAAATTGATTAACTTTGCTCCGTTGGGTAAAACTTTTTTTGTTTTTTTGGTTAAAGGTTCTTGGTACGGTTAGCCGAGCCGAGCCGGAAGTTAGGGGTGCAGGTACGCCAGATGGAGAATCTTAGTT